>JAMKCH010014935.1:0-25735 GCA_023653785.1 Ophioderma brevispina | reverse complement strand
AACTAGTACCGAGTGACTTTGACCAAAAGTCTGATGCCAATTGGGTTGTGTAGTAGGAACTGGGGGGGCTAAATCCTACTTTCTACTCTCTGCTGGATTTCGGTGGTCAATGCAAGTTCGGGTCAATGGAGGTCTGGGGTCAATGTCAATTATATGTACCAGGGATTTATGGACGGTCAGGGTAACGATGACAAAACAAATTCAAAACACGGACTTACGAACAGTAAGAAAGTGTTATATGCAGGTCACGATGTAGTTGTTCTCTCCACCCTAGATAGGAATTATCTGGAATGGTTCAACACATTATTAACCCATTCATAGAGTGGGGGCATACTCTTGACCTAGTGATTACAAGGCATAATGATCAGTTGATTAGAAAATATTGGTGGATTGATAGAGATCATTTTCCAAAAGACTACTTTATGATTAAAAAAGGTGGGTCTTAGATTTGCCCCCAAACCAATCTGCAGAAAATGGTTACTTTTTGCTGTGCGCAAATATAATCAAAATGATCATGATGCCTTCCGAGATCTTGATAAGAATGTGTGTTATCCCTGGTTGTGAATATGACAATGTCAATGACATGATTGCTGATATACATGAAGGTCCGTTCATAATTCCACTGCACTTGCATTCTGATGCCAGTAAATTTACTGCCTAATGTTCCGTCTTCCGCTGCACTCCTAAGCGATTTACTGCAGGTCCAACCCAGGGTAATGCAGGTGACGCAAGTTGCAGTACGTTGCAGTAAACTTGCGGACAAAGTTGCATACTTGCACCACTGAATGCACCCCACTGCATCTTGCTGCAGCGCCAGTTAAAATATTTAACTGCGGTTTGCAGTTAATTGCAATTTGTCTCCGTTGTTTTTTTTGCAATATACGGCAAGGATTGCAGAGTGACCATTTGGTGGCTGCTATTGCCAGCACTGCACTGCAATGCCAGTGAAGTATGAACGGACCCTAGGCTGTTTCTGGGTTCGCGATAAACTTGCCCTCCCTACCCCAAAACTTGCAGGGTGGGGTATTACAATGTCCGCATGTTATGCGAAATCTGGGGAACAATTGTCAGAAGAATTGTTGCAGATGTGAACGAATTATGGGAAAAATTCAAAGATCCAGGGCAGCTCTTATTTGAATTTTGTGAAGTGTAAAACCAGAATGTTAAAGATCGTAATACATAAAGCTCTAAGACAGTTTTTTAAGGAAAAACAAGTAATGCAGTCTGTCGAAAGATAGGTTTAAGACTGTGAATTGAGCTCTTACATAAAACCAACAAAGCTTCTCCCTGACACTGACTGTCCTCAAGCCCTGTGCTTGATAACTTTGGCAAAAGTCTTTTTGGAACGGTTAAGAAAATTGGAATCATGATTGGGTGGGACAGCTGTGGGGTTCTTAGTAAGAATATGGTAGTAATGTATTTGCAAACCCCAAAAACCTGTTGTGATCTCTTGAAACCCCATGCCACACGGGGGGGAAGGAAACCATGGTTTTTTTCTAACTGGGTTCAACTAGGTTTAAATTATAAAATCCCCAAATTACTCCAGTTCAGCAATGAAAAAAAGTTAGTGTAGTCAGCAAAGTTGAAAACAGTTGAAATCAAACTAAAAACCAGTTCAAATGCCGTTTAAGAGTTTCTGCAAGGCCGGGGGTTCGGTCGGCAGGATCTGATCGATTGGGCATCTGGATTTGCCAGCCGGTGGTATTTAGGAATTCTTACATGCATTTCTAAGGCAGCAATCGGTTCCCAGTGACATACAAAATCCACCTCTTAAACCTTTGTTCAAAGAGATCTAGTAATATATGATAATTTAGGGAAATATTGACGTAAAATCCATCGCGGTTAGTGGATTAACATCGCTGCACAAACAGTCAATTTCCAATACGGTCATTAAGATTTAAATGTATGTGACCCAGCTATAGCCTTAGTCAAGGGCTTTTCCGATGTGTGTAAGAGCCGCCCTCCTACCATTTGTAGCGTTTTAAGTCTTGATAAAGACTACAGCTTGTACGCCGGAATGTGAGCAATTTGGAATTACCCTTGCTGGTAAGTGGCATGTCTACCCCCTGGTTTCTGCAGTCCGTACCAAAAATAGCAAATCCAGTTAATATTTAGGATTCTGGGTTGCTCTAGGAATTTAGAAAGTATGTAAATAAAGTATGTTGATAGAGTCATAATGCCTGTTCTGAGAATGAGGCTGTTAACATAAAAACCAAAGCCAAAAAAAACTAGCCGTCCATTCTTGGGAGATGTCACGTCCTAAAAGAAATGAAAGCATTGAAAACCCTGCCTCTCGTTTATGAATCTTACGCCTGGAGACAGTTTGCTATGATTGACATCCGCCAGGTTCGTGCCAAGATTTAAAGCCTGTTGGAAATACTTCTAAATAGCGACTTCCAACGAAAGAAACAGTGAAGAGGTGATAATTGCCCCCCCCCCTAGCCCCGCCAGCCCACAAATGATTGACAGAATAGTTGAGACCGATTTGAGTCCGATTAATTAGTTCCTATATACAGTAGTCCAAAATGGAGTAGTTTTTAACGTGTGATGAGAACCATGAAAGTATTGGTTACATATCGGATCACTGTCGAGAACCCTAAAGTGAAAATATATACAAGGTGCAAAATAAGCATCTATACATACAGACATATTTCCTTGTTTGTTTGTGGGGTCTGCTGGGGTGTGCTGTGATCAATACATACGGTCGATCTCAAGTTGGAGGATTACATCATGATATTTGCGTCAGCATTCTGATTATGTCACATTATTTGACGTGTTGAATAAGTGTGGTAATTCTGAGGGACCGCGTTGTTTTAAAGGCATGAACAATTTGTAAACAATGTAAATCCAGTTGAGACCGTTTTGTGTCCGATAATTAGTTCCTATATACTGTCGTCCAAGTGGAGTTCAGTTTAGTGTGTGATGAAAACATGAAATGGTAGAGAGTGGTATACAATCAGACACTGTTGAGTCCCTCAAGTGGAATACAATGTGCAAACATAAAACCACTATACATACAGACTATTCTTGTTGTTTGTGTGGTATCACGGGGGTGTGCTTTGATCCATCTATACCTGTAATGATCTCAGTTTGGAGGAGGATTACATCATGATATTTGCATCAGCATTCTGATTATGTCGCATATATTTGCGTGTGTGAATAATGCATTGATTCTGAGGACAGTCCGGTTTAAAGGCTGCACAATGTAAACCACGCAGTGACGTCACCGTCTACCTCAAGACCAAACCGAGTACAGTCACACCACAAAACCTTATGCATTTCTACAGACTATTGTCCTGGTAAAAAAATAGCACCTATGTCATATCAGCATCCCAAGGGAACCAGATTTGCATGTTTTTTATGAAAAGGATAGAATAGGACCCCAACATTCTAAATCTGTTTAAAAATGTTCCAAATTGCATATGCATGGCTGATGGGCTGTCGGAATGATATCATGGCTGGATCTGGAAAGGTGGCAGGAATGCTAGCTGAAATTTGTGACGGCACGGTTAAGTGCACTTATACCAAGAATGTATCAAAAAAGCAATTTTAAATTAATGTTCACATTTAAACTTGAAGACACTTGTGCAAGCAAAATATCAAAACTATTGTCACATGGGATCAATATATGTGTGTAAATTATGGTATATTTACATGTATTTCAGTGGGTGCATTATTTAGTGGTGTGCCCCCTCAACCAAAAAAATCTTCCTGAATCTGTTAGTCTTGAGTAGATTCACTACAATGCATTGCATAGGGAGTAAATTACATCAATCGCATCCTTTTTCTTCCCCTCTCAAACTTGTAGATGCATTTGATGTAATTTGTTCATGATCATTATAAGATAGGAGCAGTAAAGGTAGCTGGAATCTAACCAAGATTGAACCGTTGTCAACTATAGAACTCAGCACATACACATGCTCTCCCGAGTTGATCTTGTTCACCAAGAATCCAACCTTAATCAGCCACAACAGATTACTTAGACCTGCATGTGCTAGGAATATCCCCTGATTCAGTGGCATTAACAGATGAAAGGCTTAAATGTGGAAAATTGCTATCAATCAGTGTATCCCACAACCACTGCTGTATTACTGCTTCATAATTAAAGTTTTGACATTAGACAATGCAGTCACAGGTTGAAGAGGTAATGTGGCCAGCTCCTGCAAAAGAAATGTTTGAAATAAGTGCATACGTGTCCAGCAAGTGAGGACAAGCACTGAAAAAAGTGTAAACTTCCTTGCATAAAGTGACTGTGACCCAATTCTATAATTTGATTATTTTGATCAATAACAAGTTTTTTTTTACTTGCCCTGCTATTTTTTTCCCCTATTTTTAATATCTTTGAAAAATTTGTTTTTCTTTTCTAGTTGGACATGGTCTGATGTGTGCATGATATGAACAAATCGAGGGTTTTGTTTAATGCAAAAGTCCTCATCTTCAATATGAATAGCGCCTTTTTGTCAGTTTGTGTTCGTCTTAAGTGTTATACCTGTCTAACACCTGGCAGCTATAGCGGATGGGGCCTTTTTGCCCTAACCCGCGAATGCGTCTTGTAACTGCATTGCCCATATCAGGGAGATCAGGGGCTGTTTGGAACTTTGACTTGAATATTCTGTGGAGAATTAGGACAGTGTTAAAAATGGCTCAGGACAGACTTGATGCGGGTTGATCTGTTCCTCAGCCCCAGTTTATTTTTAGCCCCCACAACACTATGTGTTGGGTGGGGGGGGGGGCTTATGTTTACTGCAATGGGTGGGTGGAATGGACAGAAAGTATTAATCCACTCTACCAGACTAACCCGATTACTCATTGAACACTTCTAACGTGGCAACTGTGATAAACTGATGAGTCATGTGCCTCTCATAAAGGGCACATGTGGTGCAGTGGATCAGGGCTCGCCTCATAAGGTTGTTGGGGGTTTCGAGCCCCGCTGTCGCCAATGTTTTGTGCATTGGGGCAAGGCACTTTACCCTCGCTTGCCTCCTCCTCCACCCAGGAGTATAAATTGGTACCGGCATATCTGGGAATGCAAAACCGACGCCTGTGGGCGGGAGGAGTGGCGACCCCCCCACCCCCCCCACAGCAAAATTATATGAGGGAGTCTGGCCCAAACGCCATGAACAGAGAGATTGGCACTCCACCTGCGGGCGAACCATTTTTGCATGTGCTGCATACTTTTTTTGTGAACTATGTTTATGATATTAATGACCTCATTTACATACTTTGAAGATAAGTGGATGAACCAACTTGCGGGGCCATCTTAATTATCACCAGGTAATTCTTGTTGAATACAATGACCATAACTTGCAGCCCAATTTAGGGGTAAAATTACCAAGTTTACACACTGAAAGACCTCTACTAATCATGCATTTTGAACAAGAAAACACTTGTTTGCCTTGACTCATGTTAGCTGTCTTGGTCAGTGAGACCATCTGGATTGCTCCCCCTTGCCTTTCATACTTGTATTATGCCACAGGTGGAGCAATGGCCCCAAAACGATTTCATGGTTAAATAATGCGTGTAAACAGTGATGGGGCCGATTCCTTTTTTCAGGGAGGGAAAGTAAAATGGTTTTGAGAAAAAGTTAAATTGGGGGGGGGGGGGACATTTCAAAATTTTGGTGATTTAAAACCAATTTTGCCCAAAATAGCTGTTTTTTTTACCAAAAATCCATAATTTTTCTTCTGGGCAGAGGGGCAAACTGGGAGGAGGGACAGAAAAAAATAGGAGGGGACAACCCTCCCGCGCCCAAGAAATCCCCAAGAGTTAATCTCACTGTTACGCGAGTTCTGGTTCACGAATGGTTTTTCCGACTCACTCTGGATTGATATGTGGGAAATTGAAGTGAAGAAAATGGAAGATATTCTTATGGTATGTAAGGTATGTATTGTGCATCCATTTCTTGTTTGAAACCATGAACCAAGTAGCCGGTTTGGACATCCACTTGGCCACCATCATAATCTTCTTTTCCCTCCTTCTTAAAACCTGGATCATCCCCGTTTGATACCTTTCCAGGAAGAGCAATCCGTGGTGTAACATAAAGTAGGTTAAGGTTACATACCGTGTTAAAGTGCTGAATCATAGGTTACCTTATAAGCCCTGTGTCCTTGCCTGATTATATACCCATCCCTTGCCGTGTGTGTGTAAGGCTTACCGTGTTAGTAGTGCACTAAGCCGTTACTGAAAGAGGCCTGCCACGCGTAGCAGGCTTATCTTGGTAATGATAGAAAGACACAGGCAGTGTTAGGCATGGGCAGAACTGATTGGGGGATATTACCGCATGTTGGGTTTTTATGTTTTCTGATAACGACCTAATCAGCTAATGAGAGAAGAGAGCACAGCAATGTCAAGGTCCTGGAATGCACTTAAACGTTTCCCTTTGAAAGAAAAAAATGAGATTGTACTTAAATCGTTTCCTTATGAGAAATGAAACATTCCCCCTTGGAGATTGGTATATTAAATTAGCTTGTAAAGTGACATTTAGTGCAATTTGCAGACTGTTTATAATGGTTCAATGAAAAAAGAGTAGATTAAATCAAAGATTTGTTGATAAAGTAGTGATACTTTTGTTCCTATTGTTTGAAATAGGAACCTACTTGCCAACTACTTGCCACCTACTTGCCATCTATTTGCCATCTATTTGCTACCTACATGCTACCTACTTGCCACCTACATGCCATCTACTTGCCACCTACATGCCACCTATATGCCACCTACATGCCACCTACATACCACCTACATGCCACCTACTTGCCACAAATTTACACATTTTATTTTTAGCCTTTTTAAAGACCTCTTTATCCTTAATTCACATGCCTTAACATTTTTTCACAAGTTTCAGAATTTTTAAGTGCTACCTATGGGCATTTCTGATATTGTGACAGCCCTTAATGTAATACCTAGGAGGTAATCAATGTAATCAATATTATGACAATAAGGGGACACGTCACAAACATGGGTCTCATTTTCAGCCATTTGATATATCAACAATGCCCACTTTTCTTGCTTGATTTTGATATATGAAAGTGTTTTTTTTTTTCAAAATGTTGATTTTTTGGGAAAAAAATCATATAGCAATTTTTAAAAGAATTTGCTAACAATTTTGCAAATTTGTGTTAAATTTGGCTGGAAATTTGGCCTCAGGTGTATCAATATGTCAAATTTTCTTGGGAAATTTGTAGAGCAATGGGCCGCTTTCAGATTCTCAGAGGCTCGTCCTTACTCAAACTTAACTTGAGTACCCCTGGATCTAGTAATGAAGAAATACCAAATTGAGGACAGTGCATACCCAACATTGAAATAATATCATCTTGAACTTGACTCTACCCAACATATCCTTTAGTTTTGTTTCGTTGAATCACACATATACTTGGACTGAATTAATCAGAACCTGTACGCTCACCCCAACACTGTTTGAAGTGTACTAAATTGGCATCATTACACATAATGTATTTACCATAGTTTTCTGTTAGGTAACTGCATTCATGTTTCTAGCATGATAAATGATGGATGTGGTATATCATGATCGCCTAATTGATGACTCAGGCACTGAATATTAGGCCTTGAGGGAATAGTTTGTAAAAGGAAATTTTCACATTGGATTCTTACCACAAGATTAGGCAGCAAATTGACTGGCAGTCTGAAATATTTATGATTCATAAAAATAGTATTTACCATTCAACTGTTGCAGACAGAAGAATTGAAGATTTAGCATGCAACAGTGCTCACTGTAGGTTGAAGTCGGGTGCATATCGGTTGTGCGGTTATATCTCGCGTGGTATTTTTGTGTGTAATGTAATGGATAATTACTGAAGTCAGCTGAATTTGGAAAGAGTTTATACAGCCTGATATAATTAACAGTGTTGATTCTAGATGCCCTATCAAACTTGGGATCTGGGTTAAGCTTATATTAGGTTGTTTTGTTAGATTGATCTTCAAAAAGGTTCCATACAATTTGTTCGTGGCCAGTTGTGTGAAAACTGGAGATGAACTAGCTAGTGGCAAAATAACCAGGGTCCAATTAAATGACTTCCTTTTGTATTTGTTGAATCAGATTACTGGACAGGAAAGAACTCTACAAATGCTAAGAAGAGAGACTACTTAAAGGTGTATGACCCAAGCAAGAATCCTTTCCCCCTCGCTTTGCATCATCAAAATTGAGATTTTGGTATCATAAGGCAGTTCATATTTTTCCTCAATACCCCAGTGTAATTTAAGACACCTGGAATGTTTCATTTTGATGTCAAATGTGGTTGATCGTACTAAGTCACACACTATCCTATGGGCCAATTTGAATGTGGTACACAAATTTTTGCTTCTACTTTCCAAACAGTTGGACTGATTTAACTAAAAAAATTGTAATCATGCTTTTGGTTATATGTGTCCATATGAAGGAGGAAAACATCTTACGAAAGATAAAACAATGATAGGGTCGCCAATATTTAAATCACTGCCTTTTGCATTTTGCAAACCAAGGGATTGGACATTTGTAAATTTCTTGTGCTTTATGCTAATTGTCAGTAATGATCATTTAATGATCTTCTGATCCCATTGCACTCTCATCAAGACTTGCTTCTTTCCTATGCCATTTAACAAACTACCAGGTGATTGTATGGTGATAGTATGAGTACTTTTCGCGAGTATGAGTACGAGTACTTGGGCATGAGTATGAGTACAGCAAAATTTTAAATCACAAGTATGAGTACGAGTACTTATGCCTGAGTACCAGTATGAGTACACAAATTGTGCTCGTACTCGAGTACGAGTATTCATACTCGAGTACTACAAGTCTGAATTGTACAGCTCACTGAACTTCCTGGCGGATGAGTATATTGTAGCTCATATCACTGATCCAATAGTCTCAATTCTCATGGCACAGTTCAGTAGCTTCCATTCACTAGTGTATGTAGAACATACACCTCTAGTTGTTTGGTATGATTTATGAAACCCATAACATGCAAGCTCAGTTCATGTTAATGCATGAACATACAGCTCACTGAACTGTGTCCATGGGGGATGAGCATGTTGTAGCATATAGAGAAGATTCAAATTGTTGATAAAATCAATGCACATTGTTATTACTGTTGTGTGTACTTTACATATCGCAGTTCAATAGCTAATTTTATATACCTCATAGATAAATCCTTGTCATATGATTGGTTAAATGAAAGTCACATAACATGGTATAGTTTCACTATTTTCGCATAAAACGTGTATAGTACCTTTTTTTGCCCGGTATAGTACCTTTTCTGCCCGGTATAGTAACTTTCTGCCCGGTATAGTCTTTGACCTGTATAGTAATTTTCTGCCCTAGATGTAGTCTCTTTACTGCAGCTGAAAGGATCTATCTATGAGGTATATAAAACAAATATTAACTGCCCTTTATTTGGGCCACAGTCAAATCTATTGACCCTCGGTGATCTCGAGACCGTACTATTTTCCCTCAGCTCCGCTTTGGGAAAATAGTACGGTCTCGAGATCACCTCGGGTCAATAGATTTGACTATTTTGACTATGTCCTTCATGGGCAGTCAATATTTGTATGCTAACCTCAATTCTTTCTGAAAAATGTAAAGCTGAAACTTAAGTCCTAACACTAAACTTGGATGTATGTGCGAGGTATATGACAGCATTTAGGTTTGGAACGTAAAGGTGTATTTTGTGATTCTAGCGTAGCTTGTGGTTTACTAGATGTCCTTAAGGAAAGCTAAAATTTGAGTTGATTCTGATCTTGTGTTTTGGTGTCCTATTAACTGCTCTGCTATAATTATTGTCCATTAAATGGACAGAAAAACAGAACTACAAATTTCTTACAGATGCAATGGAATCTGCACGTCAAATTAAGAAAGCCTACATCTACAATGCCAAAGCTAACGGTTCAGATGATAGAAAAATATCAACTACTTTTTGATAAATTGAGAACGAGGTTATGGATCATGAAATGTCCCTTTTAAAAGTATTGTACATTAGATTATATTTATTGGGAGACTTGACCAGAGCAGAGATGTTATCTTGCATTCAGCAACATTGCAACTAGGGGTCTTTCGATACTTCCTTTGAAACATTTCATCGTATAACACTTCTCTAAATCGTCCTTCTGTCATCTTCTTGGCCCATTTGTGCAAATGTCTAAATCACTCGGTAGATTCACGTCTACTGTACAGTCAGACAGTATGGAACCATTCCCCGCTGCAGGTGACAGAATCAAGGGGACCTAGTTTCCAAGTTAGGACTCACTTTAGGGTAGGATTTAGTGAGAATTAGTGCTGTTTTCTGTGACAAATATCTCTATCGTTGTTGCAATGTACGCAGGTAAAGAGGCTTACAGACTTTTTGACGCTGGGAGATCCTGCGGGTATTTGCTGGTCAATTATGTTGTCCAGTATGGGTGTTTATGTTACGCCCGGAGATGACTGTGTTTTTGTTGGGGAAGGTAATTTGGGAATCATGAAATTAGATCTTGTGAAACTTTAAGTTAAGGTTGTAAAATATGTCTAAGAGGATGGTCCCTCTCTCTCGCTCACAGGTTTAAAACAATTTTAGGATGACTAAGATCTTTTTGGTTCAGTTTACTGGTAAGCCATCTATTCCTTCATTACGTTTGGTTGATTACCTTTTCTGTGCATGCTAATAACCTAGCTAGAACGAACATCATGTAAGAGATGCAGTTATGAAAATAACCTGGGGTCCATTCGTGAAACTTGTACCTAATCCTACTCGTGTACTTACTCATGTGTTATGTCCTACACAATCTTTTATACCAATTGCACTGTGCTTTGGATAAAGTCCTTGACTCAGGCATAACATTACAACAGTTTTGCAAACAGGCCTTAGGCCCATAGCCGGGGAGAGGATATTCACCAAAGGATTCACTGTTCAGAAGAAAATGTTGAAAGGTACCCAAAATGCCAAATTTGGAAGAAAAGTATACAATTTTAGAGGGTAAAAGTCCACTTTTACTACACAAGCCATTCCCCCAATAAAGTCTACATAATAGGAAAATCTACACCCCTGTAAAGTCAATCTTGTCTGTAGGCCTGGAAAGAACTTTTTTTGTGTGGAGTACATTTAGCAGGAAATGATGACTTAATCCAAAGATGGCCGCAAGATGAGAATTGATGTAAATGATTATTTATATGAACATAACTTCATCAGAAGTCAACTTCAGTGAAAAAATCAAATTGGACTAGATTAATAGCAACCAGAATGGGAAAGGATTTTTTTATTGTGCCACCACCCTTTGAATTTGGCAGCCTCAATGGAATAAACTGCATGTTGAAGGATTTTGGTGGCAGAATACTGAATTCATCCCCCATAATGTCACCAGTTTACTTGCAAAGTATTGGACACTTAACTTTTGTGTGATATTTTGATTCACCACAAGTTTGGATTTATAGAACAAAACTGTGGTTTAGCCTGTAAGGATGTTATCAGTGGACACTGCTTACTTAAATATGACTGAAACAGACCTTTGTCATGATACCGGTCTTATACTTCGTCTGGCCTGAACTAAGGAGTGATGTCATAGCTTTCACGCAGTCTTAAACGTGCAAATCGCAGTAAGCTGCAGCTGTAATCACGAGCGTACAAAGTCGGCGTGCGAGATACGCGTGCACAATAGCTGCGCGAAAGCTATGACATCACTCCTTAGAAAAGGAGAAAATACAACATTGAGTTTAGTGTCTTTACAGTCGCGGGCATAATTCCTGTTACACGTTGCCAAGCATGCGCGCCAAAACGGCGCACCATCTAATGGCACGGAGGCACGGTGCACGCAGTGAGAGATGCGAACATGTGCCATTAAACAGCAATTATGGCCGAGAGTATAGGTAGAAGGATCATCTTTCTCCCCCTTCACAAATCTGAAAGTGGGTCATGGTAGTGACCCCATTGATCACCTATTGAATTTCTCCAGAAATCCCCTCTAATTTCAATGTTGTAGTGGAAATTACTCCTTTTCCTCGCATTTCTGTCAGCGCATGGCGTATTACTTCCCTTTCTAGCAATATTGTCATTAAGAACCAGAATTAGATATGAAACTCATACCCATGACTTGAAAAATCAAATCGGTTGTTTGTGATTTTTTTTTTGACGTTGTCGGCCTGTTTTTTGAGATACCTGGGAACGACGGCTAACCCCAATTTGTTCATGTCGTGCATCTGTCAGCAGACATTGAACACTTTCTTCTGTTTGGTGGTGACCTCCGCCCTACTTTGCTGTTTGTAAAAGTAGAGAAAATGACAATTTAATTTGAGTGATGGACCATTTCACATGTAATGCTCAAATAACTGTCGGTGGTAGGTGCGAAGTAATTTGGTGTGCATTCCATTTCTACCATTGAATAGTTCAAGTATACAAACTGGTACAAATTGGTGTAATGTAACTGAATGTTTCAACACTAAATTTAACATGTAGCACTCACTTTAAACCATATCCTTACCCTAAAACCTAATTTTGTAGACGGAGTAGGTGGGAAAGGGAGTTGGCATGAGTCCCAGGTCTAACCAGAATTTTAAGAAATGTCATATTGAATCTGTTGAAGCAACCTCATATTTCACCTTCAAAGTCACAGCAACAAATCATACCTTCCATAGTTCTTTGCAGAATTAATGCTGGGTGATCTGATTAACATCCCCAAATGTGGCCTTCCACATAAAAAAATGACTCAATTTTAACAAATTAATAGGTCATTGGTTTGGTTAAAATTGAGGTGTTCTTTATGTAAAAGCAATAGTAGTGCAACGGTTCAATGAAAGGATCAATTTGATAAAAAAAAATCCAGAAAAATGCTCGTTTTACACAGTTCAAAGCATGAAAGAATGATGAATCCATGTATGTAACAGAGTATAGAATGAGCTAGTCTTAATTTAAACGTAAGGTTGTACGATTTCTTTCATTTAATGCTTTCTACCTCACATGGAAGCCTGTCATCAAAACACCCGACTGCAAATTTGAATTAAATTGTATGGAGAAAAGTTGGTAGGGGCCCTTAATAAGGCAATGAGACTAATCAACGTTTACAAGCATTTGATTTGTGAAAATGTTCGTTTGCATAGGTGAGCAAGTGCTTGAAATAGTGTGGCTGTACCATTTTATTTGAAATTAGTTTTACAGAAATGTGGAGGAATATCATTAAAACAAAATTAAGTGAAGCCCCAAGTCGAGATAGACAGCAAAAGGTGGAATTTTTGGAAGTAACATTGTTGCCTACCTGATGGTTTATAGAGCTATTACAGAGTGGTCCAAAAAAGGTTTACACTTTTATGTCTGCAAATTTCTCAAAAGTGGATACACATATCACATTTTTAAAAGATGTTTATTAACTACAATATCTTGTTAATAGAACCTGGTGAAAACGGCATTGAAACAAAGCTCAAATAACAAAATGGCGGCTGTGTAGCAAAAAATGGTGTGAACTGTAGGCCTACTCACTTAACAAACTACTGACCACCCTTCGAGATTGTGTGAAGTGTTTACTGTTTGAAAATGAATGAGAGAATATCTCAACCATGGAACGTATGTCTTTCTTGTCAAGACTGATCAAGACTCTGCTTGTATATTTTCAATGTTTGCATGGTTTGGAACAAGATCATATAGAAGAAATATTGCAGCCATTTTATTTTTAAATTTAAAAGAGAAACTTGAAATAATATAAGGGCCTTAATTCTTACCTTTGTGGTTATTATTAAATACCATGTCCCATGACTGTGTGCATTGTTCAATGTGTGTATCAATCTTGGATATAATTCGTGACCACCAACAAAGTGCCATAGACTTATGTGTGTGTTAAGTGGTTTTGACCTTGTTTCTCTAGATGGCGGCCATTTTGTCATTCCAGCTTTGTTTTCAATGCCGCTTTCACCAGGTTCCACTACCCACTTTTGAGAAATTTGCAGATGAAAAAGTGTAAACCTTTTTTGGACCACTCTTTATAAGAAAAAAATAACAAAATCCAGCTAGCCTAAAATCTTGCTCTCAGTTTGGACTTCCACACACTCTATTGATTTTGATACTACGTGTAGAGTACAATGGCTTTCAAAACTTTACATACCTACATACGTACGTACACACACATATTAAAGGCATTTATATAGCACTGCTACATAAAGATCGTAGCTTACTTTTGCTATTTGTCAAATTAAATGACTGTAAAGTTTATCAACATCATCCACCCATTGTCATAAATGTAGGAGCTAGTTTCCAACAGGCTTGATGTGGCTTATTTTTCTGTGGGGTACCGATGTTGAAGTCAAAGGTCATTTTGGAATCAGGGTCGTTTTCGCATAGGGATTGCGATTTTAGTGTAAAGGTGCTTAACTTTTTGGTGCAGTGATGGATCTGGTTCATATTTAGTATACTTATGTATACAAGGAGGTTTATGTGGGGTACAAATGTGGAGGTCAAAGTTCATTGGGTCAATAAGGGTAATTTTCACCATAGTAGTCATTGCCTATGATAAATTGACCAATCTACTTTTTAACATATTTAATCGAACAGTCTATCTGTCTCTATTTTTATTGCAATCCCATCCTACAGCAGTGTTGCCAACAAAGATTTCAGTTTGACATGGCACGGAGGGCAAACAGTAGCCCAATTTTGACCTTAACCATTGGTTTCTACGGGACAAAAAATCACCGCTACCCACGGCACCTGCCAAAAATGGCACTTTGAGAGCACTTTTTGACATACAATTTGGCTAGAAAGCGTGGTGTTGGCAACACTGTCCTACAGAAAGTTGTGACCAATATCAAGTAACTAATACCAGGAGTAGTAACTTGCAATAGTGATATACTTGTCACTCTCAATTTGAATCTCTTGTTGTGTCTTATCTGAGCAAGATCCCCACAGGCACCAATTTAGAACTATGATTGGGGCATGCTTGGCTAGACCATAGAGAAAGCCATGTTAAGAACAAAACCACAAATGTAGTTGGCCCTATAGATAGGATTTCAATCATTGATGGATGAAAATAGATACATGTAGCCTTCTATTCAATTAGTATAAATTGGTGTAGCGTGCAATATAGAGTGTATAAATAATCCACCTTGACTTAGCACCTGTAATGTAATAATCTCAGATAACTTGCCCTAATGAAAGCATAGCAGCTGATACCATAAAGTAAGCTTTCTTTAGTGGCATCAGTTATATACAAACTAACAGAAAAATCAGAATCAACATACTAAAGATATGAACCACAGCATTATTAAGGCTGAATCAGAGATTCCCTGAGAATGGCACCCTCAATTTTCTAATAAATTGTGCGTTGTTTGCATATACATAATGCTTGTCCCCATACCAATCACTGTGTGAAATAGCTAAATCGATGTCCTTCATATAGAAAATCACAATTCTGTAATAAAATTCTGGATCCAGAATTTTTGTTAAACACAGTATTCTGTGGTATTGTTATACTTTATAATGCATTTATATAGTATTTGATTTATACTTTACTGCATCAAAAAAAAAAAGATATTTTGATATCTCTGAGTCTGCCTTTTAATAGACAAATTTTTTTCAAGTGAGGGGCAGACATGGGGTGAGTTGGGGTGCGGTGAGATTGGGGGGTGGTCCTTGTCATAATAGAGGAAAATTTGGGGTAAAGTAATTATTCCATATGACATTTAAACATGTAAAAACATCTACTAATGGAGATATTGGGAGTGTAAAGGTTCCCCCAGTACCCTGATGGTTATGCCACTGGGTGTGACCAATACAAAAAGGACAGTTACATAACATTTTTTGGCATATATTTCTGCGTTCAAAATAGTCATACAATCGCCAACAACCCTGGAACCTAGGGTGAGTGCAGGTAACAGACCCCGGATGAATCGGGCTCGAACCATGGACCTTTGTGTGGAAACCATGCCAGTGAAGCACTCGGCCACTTCGCCCTCATTTGGCGATGCCACCTTCTAGAAATCATAGCATGAGATGTCTTATTGCAAGTTTTAATGAATTGTTGTGGCAATGCTGGTATCATATTACACAATACTAGAGTATGCAAGCAAGCAGGTAGTTTATGCAAAGTCAGTGGCGACACCAGGAAAAAGAAAGTTTCTGGCGGAAAACTTAGAGGCAAGCTGATAGTGAGGAGAGGGGAAACATATTGGTTCTTTTGCATATTTGCAATTCACTTTGTTATTTCTTCTCAAATTAGAGTTCTGTGCTTTTCGTCGCAACGTCTGAAATCAGTTTAAAGGTGCAACAAGAGATTTCAAATAACAGGTGTACCGAACAAATGTGAAAATTCTGATTTGGGCACTGGTGTAAAGCTTTATATCAAAATATTCCCATCTGTAAGGATTAAGCTGAGAACTGTTTCTTTGGTACAAAAATTGTGAAATTTTTAATTTCGTATAGGAGCAAATACAAAATTCAGCCTATGTTTTCTATTGAAATATAAGCATATATAAATCACCTTTTTATTTTTGTTTTAAGTTATATCTGTAACCAAATAAAAGGTTAGGAATTTATTGAGCATCTAATTTATATGAAAGCACTACATATCACAGAAAATATGGATGACTTGAAATCTCTCGTTGCACCTTTAAAGGGGTGCTACCTGATCCCTAGAGGTACTCTTCCACCACACTCGCCACACCTGGGATTTTGTGGTATCATTAGAAAGCTTATTTTTTTGTCATTTCATCTTCAAAATATTTTGGGTGAACTCTTTCCCATTTAGGTGGTACAAGTATAAATAGGGGTTGTTTACGGTTAACAGAAAATATTCGTACATTGTAGGCTTTGTAATACACAAAATTACTGCTTATATCAACATGTAGGAATTAAGGTATGTTGGAAATGTTTTTTTCATGAAATAGAAACTGATTCGTTGTAATTAGGTGGTGCACCTTCAAGTTAAGCCTCACATTTCATGTTAGAAATGTTTATTACACGGAACAGGTTGTGATTTGAGAAAGCTTGCAATCGCATTCAGAAATTGTATACCATCTCATTCACATACTCAATGACACTAAAGCATGTGTTAGAAATTCCATGTTCTGAACAACGAAGCAGCTTGTGTGAGCATGTACTTGTGATTGGTCCATGTAGTGTACTTGCGTTGCAAAAAAGCAGATAATTATTTAAGTAAAATTGGCCAACTGATTAATTAATATTTTTAATGTTAAAATAATGTTTTAGTGAAGTACTAAACAACCAACTCCATTTTCAGTATTCCTATCATAAAGAGGCACCATTTGTGGATTCTGAAGCATCTTGGGATCCCCAATCCCAAGGTGCTAATATGTGCTAGGGACCTCTAGTTTGTTATTCAGGACAAGTCTGCACAGAGTTCTAAGTTTCCTTTCCACACAATTTCCTTCCAAAGTGTGCAATGTTACATACCAAGACAAGAAGCATGTACCGTGACTTTCATATGTTACCATTTTTTGCTAATGGCTTTTTCTCCTTTAGTATTTTTGCCTCAATGGCGAACCATCGAGGCATATTAGAGTCGAGCGAAACTAAGTCTTCTTTAGAGTTTAAAATACTTGTAAAAATGATTCAATTCTTTATTTTATTGAATTTCTGTACAGTTATGTTTTTCTATGATTTTATCATGAGGTTAGGAAATTTTGGAGATTTTTAAAAATGTAACTACATTATTTGTTCTCAAAGTTAGTTGGGGTTGTGTTTTACCTTTATGCTTAGTACCCTTCAAACTGTGCAGATAGAGGCTACACCGCGAATGTTGCTATGATACAGGAATTACCCGGTGCGGCTCGCTACCCCGTATGCATGAGGCCGCTGAGCCAGAGGCATGGCAAAGCGCACAGTAATTCCGCGTATCATAGCGAACACACGCTCACTGACCAGAAGTAATGTGTCGTTCGCACTGCGCTGAATATGCACACACTGCCTAGATACGAAAATCGAAAATATTAATATTAGAATGACATTCATTTTGCACCCTGACTCGACGCTAACGTACTGCTCTAGGCCTATCTTCCTCGAGTCAGTGACATCAATGCGTCCAGAGAGATGTTTTGCGTGTGTCTTTTCATACCGCCTTTATACGCGTGCGTGTTCATGCCAGGTCTTTGATTTAACGCCCACGATTTAATGCTGGGACCACTGCATAACACTCTGACGTCACTGACTAGAGGAAGATAAAAGCACTATACACAAGGAAAGTGAGCGCCACTTGCTAGGTTTCAAGGCTAGACCCATGCTAGCTCCGAATTTTCTTTGCCTCACACAAAGTTTTGGATTGATGCGAAACATAGGTGTCCTGTCAACAAAATCTTTGTGATTACTAAAATAAGAAACCAAAGTTTCCGTTATCCACTGGGCAGCACAAGCCGGTGAAATTTCTTTTGCTCCAACTTCATAATGAATTGGGCCAAAAGTATCCCGAATTGCACTGTCATGAATAGCCCATTCATTGTTCTCATATAATGGGATGGTGAATCGGAGACAAAAAATACTAAATGCGTATTCAAGGACATAAGAAGAAAATTTGATTTCATCATGGTTCAAAAGTACACGGCCCTAGTTCGATTTACGCCAGGCTGGAAATGGCTAATAGCGAAGCAGTTGATATTCTCTACACAGGTATACACGGGAGCAACAAAAATGGACGGTGCCGTTGCAGAATGGATCTCAGTTGGTGAAATTAAAATGCCAATTTTTCAAATACAGAATAAAAGTTTCTAGTCCACAAATTGCTTACCGATTGTCCTTTGTTTATTAGAAAACACAGTGTATTGACAGATATAGACGAAGACAAACTTAAGACGGAAGAAAATACAATATTTGCAGTGGTGATAACACCCCAATTGTTCAGTTACATGCCATGATGCAAAAAATAATATAAAATGATATTTTTGGACAGTTCTCAAAACAATAAATATATTTCAATGCAAATACACAGAAAAACAATATCTTCATTTTTCTTTATCAACTGTGTCTATTCAGGTAAACCATAAACCATTTGTAATTTATAATAAAAATATTATAAATGCTACCATTAAGTGTCATATTTCTCTATAGCCATCGAGGCCAGTTTTTTAGAAGAACTTGTTTTTAATCATTTACTTGACAATTTTTTGTACAATTTGATTAACAATTCTCAAGATATCTACTCGATAAGGCTTCTTTGCTCACTGACCAAGATATTTTGCAGCCCATATTCAGATTACACACCCAAATTCTTACTCATTATACATAACAGCTTAGGTTCTCTGTTTGTTCTACTGGCACTATTACAGAGTATGCAGTTTGAACCATCCAATATCTACTGTATAGAAATTTCAAGGTAAGGGGGTGGCCTAACCATTTGGACCATGTTGAAAAGTTGATGTGTATAAACTTTATTCTCCATTTTGGCCAGAAAAAGGCAAAGCTATTGCTTTGAAAATAAAATCTGTAGTTTGTGAATTAAATGTTAAAAAATGTGCCCAAAAGGCCACTGTTTGCCCCACCCCTCACCCTATGCGATTTTTTTTTGCTGGATATCCAGCAGTGGACTGGCCCTCACAGTGCACCATTTTATTAGGCGGCCGGCCATTACAGCAAAAAGTGCTCAGAAAAAGTTTTGACGGCGTAATTTGTTACAAACATCCAACCATGTGGATTTGTATCCTCATGGGACATACAATAGCGTATGGGGTGTTGGCCATTCTAATTGTTTAATTTTAGGGTAAAAAATTGCCAAAAAGGTCAAAATTGTCCAAAAATAGGTAAATCAGTCGAAATGCATTCCTTTCTTCAAATAATCTATCAGAACATGTCCATTTACCTTTAAAGGAGTCATATTTAAGTGAATATAATGGAAGCCATTCCAATTTATATTTTTTTGGGTCAAAATGGCCAAAAAAGTCAAAATAGTCAAAAAATAGGTAAATCAATCATATTGCCTTCTTTTCTCAAGCTATTACATCAGAACATGTGCGTGTACATCCCAAGTGAACACAAATGAGCGGATTGAGTGCTAGCCTTTTCAATTTGCATATTCTGGGGTCAAATTGGCCAAAAAACATCAAAATTGTCCAAAAATCAATAAATGAGTCAAAATGCCTTCCTTCTCAACAATCATAATGGGAATATGTAAAGTTTTCTTCCCAAAGAACTATAATTAACTGAATAGAGTAGTAGTCATTTCAATTGACACGTTGTAGGGTCAAAATGGCCAAACAAGTTCAAATTTGTCCAAAAATAATAAATTAGTCATAACACTCTCTTTTCTCAAAATAGCTTAATGGAACATAATTCATTTACTTCCCAGGGACAGTGATTAAGTAAATAAAGTGTTAGCGTTTTCAATGAACACATTTTGGGGTTAAAATGTCCAAAAGGGTAAAATATGTCAAATATGGTAAAACAGTCATAATACTCAATGGAATATAATTAGGTGGATACAGTGCTAGGTATTCCAATTTACCCATTTTGGAGTCACATTGGGCTGAGGATCAAAATGAACTCAAGATTGGAGGGGGAATCTCAAGATTTATGATCAATATGGTCAGAAAATATCGACTTAAACTATGATTGATAAATGTAATGAATGCAGCAATAATTTTCCTTAAGGTTTATTGTTATCCATTAAATTTACATCCCTCAGTAAATTAGGGTATTGGCTATTCCAATTCTCAGATTTGATGGAAATTTCCCACAAATGGGTAAATTACCTCTATTGCCCTATTAATTTGTCAAAATTGTTAATCAGGCCATAGTTCACATCACCAGAGTACATTAAAGTTGAAAATGAGTTGGCCATTATAATGCACTTTCTTGGAGGGAGCAAAGAAATCATAAGTTGTTATAATTGTTATTATTAATGCCCTCCTTCCTTTACGGTTACTCATAGTGCTATGATCCACGAATGCAAAAAATACTAAGAACGCATTCTAGAAAGCACCCAATGTTTATTAATTTTGTTTTCAGTGGATAGCTATGGTCCTCCTCTTTCCATTGATATCAAAATAAGTACCAACATACCTAGTATTGCATCAGAATGACGTCATCAAGTCATCGAGTCTGCGAAATTGGTCCCCGAAATTGGTATTTTCCACAGAAAATTTATAGGCGAAAATCCAATTTTGCGTTAAAAAAAAGTTAGGAATATCGGATTTTCACGGTGTTTTCAGCTCTTGATGATGACAAATGGCTAATTTTCTATAAACACAGAGTTTTAGAGTTAAACTGTGCATAATATTTTCAAAATGCACCATAAATTTCCTCGGGTGGCAACCACCCCCTTACCCTTCGACTTTGACGGCATACCCTAACCACTGTGAAGGTACTATCTTCACATTTTTTTCGCTAAAATGACCCGAAAGGATTAGAGAATGATTACCTAAAAGTTTTTTATGATAACTTTTGGTATTGTAGCGCAGTTGAATATTTATGTCAGAATGATCAGGTCAGAATGATCATTTGGTAAAGAAAGAACCCGAAATGGGAAAAACAGTCACTGTTCCAATTTGGCGGCATCTTCAGTTATGGTTTAAATGGTCCAAAATGTCACTTCTCCTACATGGTTGAGCAAGATAATTAAAGGGTTCTTGTGCATTAGGCCTATTTCATTGTTTAATGCTTAAATCCACCACAGACACTGAGCCTGTGAATCCACCTAGAACGGGACAAGCTTGATGGTATTTTTAGCTGTTAATATTGATCAAACTCAGGTCCAAATTTAAAACAAGAGCAGCCCTCAGACCCTTGATAGATCACCGAGTATAACACATAATACTAAACTTACAAAAAGTATTGTGAATAGCCTAGAATGAAAAATTATTATTAAATTATTTATAATTTCCAATTGAGAACCAGATAGAGGAGAAATATCAATTTGCATATCAAAAATTCAAGGTATAAAACTAATTTTAACATGTATGTGGTCCTTTGCGTTCATCAGAATGCGAATAAGTTCAAAGAACACTATTATTGTGATTATTGATTTTATTTTTATTCAATATCTAAGTTCGGCTATTCTAATGTATTGCCCTAAGAAATATATGTTACAATATTAAGATGTATTTTAAAAACTCATTAAGAAAGTAATTTAGTTGATATAAATGTCCATTTAAACTTAACATCCGAGATCTACAAAAATCAACACCCTGGCCGTAACAACTATTTTTAAATATTCAATAGAAATCTATATAAATTCACAGGGTAATGATTAAAAATATGGACAAAGTCACACGTTTTATCAATTGGTTTCCCATTTTAGTTGATTTTGATAAATTTTGGGGAAAATTAAAATTTCTTGTCCCATTTCGACTCCAAAATCTATGACTGGCTAGCAGTCTATATACCATGTTTACTTAATTATATCCCGTGGGATGTAAACGCATATATTCTTTTGACCTACTGTGCAAAAAGAAGACATAATGTAAGAGTAAGAAAAAGTGATACGTTTCGTTATCTCACCCATTTTAATTGATTTTGATCAGTTTTTGGATGAATTTTGTCCCATTTATTCCATTTTGACTCAGAAATCTATAAAGTTAAATAGCTAGCAATCTTTTTTTTCACCTGATGAAAAGGCAAAACACTTATATGACCTACTTTGAAAAGAGGGCATTATAATAGATTTGGCCATTTTCAACCCAAAATCTGTCAATTAAGCCAACTAGCTTTCTATTCACTTATTATGACACCTTTGGATGTGATTTGACCATTTTGGAACAATTTTGACCTTATTTTGGTCATTTTGATTTAAAAAAAACTAGAATGACAAGCACTAAAGCTACTTATTGACGTTTCCTTGAGATATAACAGCAAATGTTTCCTTGAAAATGTTTGTGAAACGATGGTATTGGGACTGCGGTATCGATTTTGGCCAATTTTACCCCAAAATCTATAAATCGGAATGACTTCCATTTTATCCACTTAAATAGGACTCCTTTGAAGGTAAATGGACATGTTCTGATAGATTATTTGAAGAAAGGAATGCATTTCGTCTGATTTACCTATTTTTTCGACAATTTTGACCTTTTTTGGCCATTTTGACCCAAAAATTTATAAATTGGAATGGCTTCCATTATATTCACTTAAAAAGGACTCCTTTGAAGGTAAATGCACATGTTCTGATAGATTATTTTAAGAAAGGAATGCATTTCGACTGATTTACCTTTTTTTGGACAATTTTGACCTTTTTTGGCCATTTTGACCCCCAAATTTAAAAATTGAAATGGCTTCCATTTTATCCACTTAAATAGGACTCCTTTGAAGGTAAATGAACATGTTCTGATCGAGTTTTTAAAGAAAGGAATGCATTTCGACTGATTTACCTATTTTTGGACAATTTTGAGCTTTTTTGGCCATTTTTTACCCAAAAATTAAAAATGTAGAAAGGCCAACACCCCATACGTTGATGTACATCCCATGGTGGTATGAATCCACTAGGTTGGACCTTTGTAACAAACAACGCCGTCAAAAGTCATATTTTGGTCCTTTGGCCGGCCGTCTATATAGACTGCCAAAGTTGTACATTGTTCACAACATTATAGCTGGAAGCGAACATCCAGGCTTTTTTGCAAAAATATGCTTAGCAGTAATGTGCATAAAAATAAAACATTTGATGTGCGCTGAAGGCGTAGTGTCTTGCGATGTGCAGTGATCATACTTTTCAACTCGATACAGGGATTCCCCTGGGCTTTCCCTGGTTTGTTTTCACCGTGGTGAAGCTCTTTGACGTAGGTCCGCTCCTGGCTATAGGAGAATGGTCATTTATTGCTGATGATATACCATCATGTGTATTCTGTGTTTAACTCTCTAGTAGTTGAAAATAATTGCCAGAGAGAAAAGGAAATAATTGGTCTTCGTTTGCTCTTTTTCTCTCATCATTCATGTTTGTGATATATTTGGATCATGCACCACTGCAAAAATCTGGGAAGACCTTCTCTGTGAGCTAAAGTCAAGCTATGTGATATAAAACACAGAATCTATATAGAATAACACGTAAAGGATACGATTAGTCCAGGGAGGTACTGTATACATTATGGTGACGTACACAGTGTGAACTTAGGAGTACCACTGTGGGTACTACTAGGAAGAAACTGACTGTGTTCCCAAATACCACTAAGCTAAGTCACTGAGTATATCTTTTGCATAGGAGATACTGAACTTTGCCATGAGGCATTAGAATATCTAAGTTTGCAACATATCCTGTCAGTCAGATGAATCTAATAGAATGCAATGGGAGGGCGGAAAGGGGCGTCCGTGCCTAGGCAGACACAGGGAAATCACTCCCAGCATTGGGCACCGAAAGTGATAGCTTCACACAAAGGCTGGCCAATGATAATGAAGATACAAGTGCTTCCCTCCGACCAACTGGGTCCAATTTGGGTGGGTATCGTGTTTGGTTATTGTTTGGGGTTTGGGTTACCGTTTGATGGAAATATAGACTTTGTATTTGGTTGGTAGTTAACAACAAGGGAAATTAGTTTATTACGGGTTGATGTTAGTATAACAGATCTGGTGAAAGATTTTATCCATTCTAATATGAGAGGTAAGTGGATATCTTGTAATACAGATTATTTTTTTAAATACAATGATATGTTTGAATCACTAACCCTTCATCTGCTTTTTAACTCAGGTTAGACCTTTTGAGCATAAATTTAAATGTCTGTATAATCAAAATTGAAATTGGTGGCTTAAAATAGTGCTAGTGTTTTTGCAAGTTGCTGATTTTGGTCAAATTTGGGGGATTATTCAAAAAGAACTTGATTCATCAAAAAAAATTCTTTACACAAGATTAAAATCCTTTCAATATTTTCAGAGAAATATAACAAAGCAAAATTAATGTTTATGATTTTTGCTCTTTAGTGAAGATTTAGGTCGAAAAATGTCAAAAATTTCACTTTTAAAAAAGTGAGAAATATGACTAGAGTGCTTGATGAAAAATCTAATTAAGATAAGGGATTCTTTATTTTAATTATAAAAGTAATTATTTCAATACTTGAATTTTGCTAAACTACCTTTTAGGAAGAGAAGAGTGAGGGTGTGCCATTTAAAGTGCGATAGTATTTGCTTGTAAATGTTGGGTGTAGGTCTAAATAGATAAAACTCTAAAACATATTGGCATTTTGGATCCTAAGTCAATATACACAAGAAGTATGAATGTGATTTTAACTTCTGTGAAGAATTTCTAAATAAATCTTCCAATTACGGTACTAGTCAAATCTTTGCCATAGAGATCGGGGAGATTGAACAAAATTACTGCACGATCACCAATGTCCCACTTGCCTGTAAATGGGTAGTGTTCAAAATATGCGAGGAAGTAAGTGAGTTTGTACTGTGATCTTGTGTGTGCCATACAAAGTCAGAGAACTTTGGGTGAAATGTTACGTTTGGCACAAGTGTAACATAATTTAGTACGTTTGTATCTCCAAGAGAAAAGTCAGCAATGCATAAGGATGTGCGCTGTAGTGTTCAAAATATGTGAGGACGTAAATGAGTTTGTACTGTGATCTTGTGTGTGCTATACGAAGTCAGAGAACTTGGGGTGAAACATCATGTTTGGCACAAGCGTAACATAATTTAGTATGCTTGAATATGACCAAGAGAGAAGTGCATAAGGATGTATGCTCCCAACACACTTCAGCAAGCTGGTGCATAGAGTTTGTGTCACCCTTTTATAAACTGTTGTCCATTGTCTTTGGTTTATATTGGTCATTCCCCCATGACCGATTGAAATGCAGCTTCCAAATATATAAAGGCACTATCAGTGATTTGCTTAATCAGAAAATCAAAAAATCATCAAAAACAAGTTTTTTGCATGT
>JAMKCH010014934.1:0-39913 GCA_023653785.1 Ophioderma brevispina | reverse complement strand
GTTGGTGGAGCCCCAGGATGACGTTTTCTGGACATTCTCATAACTTTGCACTTTGACGCATTAAAATCTCCATTTCCCCACTGTTTTGACCAGTTGACAAGGCCGGTTAGGTCTGCCTGGAATGATGTTTCATCTTGCGAATTTTTGGTGGGTGTTGTAGATATACAGTCATCAGCGAATACCTTGTGGTGGAATAACGGTATTAGTGAATGTCGTTAATCAAGGAATGAACAGATGGTGGCCCAGGACTTTGTCCCTGTGGGACGCAACCTCAGACTGTTTTCCATGCTGAGCCTTTCCGTTCACAACGACTCTTTGAAGGCGGTTTACAAGAACGTGAGCTATTCGCTCATACTCCTATCGGACTAAGACAGCCCTGGACGAAGACTCTACAACCGGTGGAGCTCTCATGAATTTCATGAACGCGGGATACGGGAATTCCGGAAACATTGAGGAAAACAATATGAATCAAAAAAAGGAATGCCATATAGTTGTGATCACTGCTAGTTATTTTTAGCTCGGGTCACACCACTCCTGTCTGCGGTTTACCTCGGTCTGCATGACAGCCGCTTGTAAGCTATTCGTAATAGGGTCGACTGAGTAAAAAAAAATAGCTTCCCGTTTTACCGTTTGCCGCAAACAAATTTACTGGGCTATTCCATGTCCACACTCGAGATTTGCACCGCAGCATTTCATGGATTTTTTGTCTTTTTTTTTGGTGTTATATAAGATATTGGAATGAAATGAAAATCCTGAAATTTTGAGCTTCATACCACCTGTTCGTTTTCCCGCAGGAACATTCAGAAATTTACGGGTGTCACCATAAAAAAGGCTGTGGGGCGATGCAAAGACAATTTTGAGAGGGCGATAAATTTGTATTGAAACTCCCTCCCCAACTTTGAAAGTCACTATCTGGGGAATGTTTTTGGTGTGGAATTTCAACTCGTGCATCAAAAGTGTGATAGCTCCTTTACTCTTAAAGTTATTTCGTATAAAATGCAATATCTTTCATCTGGGACAAGTTTGGGGGGCAGAACTCCATAAGTAACAATATTTTTGATGTCTCATGTTCTTGTTAATCTTGAGTCACACTCCAGACTTTTCTAATCAGTACAATATTAAGCCATTAGGTAAGTATTAGTGAGTTACAGCTTATTGAAAAATCCCAATTTTGCATTTTGACATATATTGGCCCCCCCAAAATCAATGTTGACATACGACTCACCCCTCTACTCAGATATGTTGAAGATCTCACCCCACCCCCCAGCAAAGAACTATTCTTGAAAGAACACTTGGTGTCTTGATGTCTTCATCGTTTTTCAGCACAAGACACTTTTGCTGATTCCCATAAATGTATAGGTTGATATACACTACAGCTATGTACAATGACCGTCTGGTCACGTTGACCTTTGTGTGGTACTTTGAGTGTGTATTTTGTTGTGAAAAAATAAAGACACAAGCTAGTTTACTTTCAGGAAAGTGTTTAAATGATGATATCTTCACATATCTGAAGTAGAGGGGTTGTGACGGATGTCAACATTGGTTTTTCAGGGGGGTCAAAATGTTGTCAAAAAAGTCAATTAGCATTTTCAAATGCTTACCTCACTTATTACGTTGCTAATGATTCCATAATTGTATTGGTTTTAAGTTCTACTATGTAACTCTGATTTGACAAAAGATGGACAATAAACAATGTTCTTACTTTTGGAGTTATGACCCCCCCAGACCTGGCCCAGAATTACAAAGCACATAGTTGACTCATTAAATCTAAAAGTAAACACCCTATGAACTTCATGATGCCAAGTTTTTGAATTCTACACCAAATACTACTCTTATATAGTGATTTTCAAAATTGTGGAGGGCACCATTACTAATCTGTGACCCTCTCACATAGTCTTTCACATAGGCCGGCAATTTTTGATGTGACCCCCCTAAACTTCCAATTACTCACCGGGAACACAAAGAAATGGACTTTGATGCTCAAAATTTCAGATTTTCATATCTTCATTAATGTCTCCCACCAACCTTAAAACAAAAATCCCGCCGTCTGCGGTGCACATCTCGAATGTTGACAGGGAATGGGCCTACTAATTTTATGTTTGGCTATCAACATCAGGCTAGCTTCATCTGGTATCTATAATTTGCCTCTCACCAAGCACACCTATACCCCTGCCTACCGGCTGAGTGCATGCACTTAGAGGTATCAATTATGTTTACACATTTTCTTGTTAAAGGCACATGGAAACGTCTTGAACATTGCAGATGCAGGCTGGCCGACACGCAGATTTTCCCGGAATTTGGTTACCCCTTGATTAGGAACTCCCGCGCGAATGATATTGACTTACGATTAGCATGGGCCATGGCGCTTTGATTGTTTAAAGCACCATATAGCTTTGGAATTTGAAAATGGTAAAAAATAATCATCTACTGGACCTTTTAAATTTTTACCATTAAGGGTAAACAAACAATTTGTTTTCTTGGTCATAAGGCAATAATTTGTAGATTAGGGCAGCTGCAGATGGTTTAATACAGATGTTTTGTCGAGGTTACAAAAGAGATTAGAATTGTTTGTTTTCTTTCATCCATGCAAGAGATGGCACCTTAAAACAGTTCTTGAGCTGAACAACTTCAGGTGCATCTAATTGCTGTATTAAGTATTTCATCATGTTAGAGTTGAAAAAGTGAAATGTCCATATGAAAGTCGAGGAAATCCACGTAATCTTTGGAGTATATCCTTGACCATTTCACCTTGCCATCCATCAAAAAAAAAAAAAAAAAAAAAAAATATCAATCCGATATTAAACTCACAATTACAGAGTATGTGCCAACATTGGCATTCGTGGAATGACTCGCCCTAATTAATAAGATACGCGTTAGACCAGTGTCACAGCACTATCTTATGAAGGCAATTGACATACCTGTGCGATTTGATGATTACGATTATGTATCCTCTAAACTGAAAGATTATTTATTTGACCTTTATCAGTATAATGCTAATCTCATAATGAGATAGCTTATCTGGGAATTCTGCTTCTGACAAAACATGTTGTGTTTGTGCACGGAATACATGCTACACATGTGTGCAACTGTTTTGATATTCGATTTCTGATAGCGATGGGATTGAATTATTGCAGGTGTGAAAAGTTGAACGGCCTTGCGTTAATGCATTTGTGACGTATGTTTGCTGTGTGAATAGAAGTAAAGTGATAAGAAATGTATTCTTGGCACAATCTTGGGAATTTTTTGTTTTTTAAAGGTACTATCAATAATCCACAAAAATACATAAAATATTTGAAATTTGTCAGAATTCTTATAAGATAATTTTGCATGAAATGTTGTCAAAAACATCAGTGCTGTAAAAATATGAATGTCCATTCAATCGCATGATGCTGTAAGTGTGCAACATGCATTTTCTTTAGGATTATAATCTGTATCTATCAAATCCAAATTTACCGAAAGAGTTGAGAAATGTTGAACTTATGACAGGTTCTCTCATATATCACAAACTTAAGGGTATTGTTTTATTTACTTGGTTATAAATGGAACTGCAAATGATTTGAGTTCATGCAGGACATAATTTGTTAGTATTGGCAAACTGACAAAATTAATGTACATGTGTTAATGTTGTTAATGTGTCAAACTTAAAAAGGCATTTCGTGATCCACAGCCTCGTCCCCCCGACTTACCTCCAAAATATGATATTTTTATATCATCGGAACCTTTGGACTTCGTATGGTATATGTGCCCTATCTTATGTTGCAGATTCGATTGTCTTTAGAAGAAATTGATTAATTTTGTCTTTTCTGTCCCATTTTGCAGACAGACTACAACACAGTGGCCTGTGGGGCAGAGTGATTCTAACATTCGCGTATATTATCAAACGCCACTCGAATCTCCTGAAATTTTGAAATAACTTTCTTGGTGATTATCTATATAGCAACCATAAACAAAACTGATGTGCTAGGATCCCGAAATACACTTTTAATATGATGGACTCTTGACATATACATTTATGTGCAATTAATATTGTGATACACCTGAAACTAGATTTCGCGGTTCTCGGCTTTCGCGATGTGCGGCGGGGATACCAAGATTAGGGTTGTTATGTTCCGTACGGAACCTTATTAGACATACCATACATAAATATTATATTGTGCCTTATCATGGAATTTCAAGCGCATTACAATGGGGCCTTACACTACAACTTACGATACAAACAAAAGTGAGCAATAAATGCATAATAAAATGCATACAATGTTATTCAGCGGAAAGAATGGCATTGAGGAGTTTTTGAAACTGGTGAGAGTAGACACCTCACGAATATGCTGCTGGGAACATATTCCACATACGGGGGCCAGAAACATGAAAAGACTGATCCCTGAGGACGCGTTGTGTATGGAATGTGGCGAGCTAGTACATCAAGATGAGGATCGAAGTAAACGATGACTGGTATTTACAATTAATATTCATCATTAATAGGTTGGAGCTAATCATGTACACACTGATAGATGATGGTAAGCAGTTTGAAAATTAGGGTTCTTAAACAGGAAACCAGTGTAACTCAGCACGGTAGGGAGAACACATTGATCACGACGATTTCACCATAGAAAGTTTTCACGGACGGCCCTGTTTTGTAAGCGTTGAAGTTTGTTGATATTTGTTTCTGTAGTACTTGTGAGAAAGAGAGTTGCCATAGTCCAGACGGGAGTTTACAAGAGCACGAATAATATGATTGCATGTGTCGTTATCCAGATATCTTCTTATACGAGGCCAGGTATGAGTTGAAAAGTCAGTGTTTTACACAGAAGAGCTACATGTTATTCTTGTTTTTATAAGGTTGAATCCATGTGGAACGCTGAGATTACGACGGATGTAATGATGGCATGACACAAGATGCCAACAGTAAGATAATAAGATGAGGCAATTTGATATATGTGCCGCAAACAAAACAAAAATGAATCAGTTTGGTCCATGTTGAGTTTAAGATTGTTTAATTTCATCCAGTTGCTTATGTCATGAATACAGTCTTGAAGACGTGAACACCAAGAGTGTTTTCACCTTGTTTTTTAGGGTCATAGGCACAGTATACTTTGGGTATCATCGGCATAAATGAAATCGTTAAATTGTGCTTGCGAATAATATTTCCAATTGGTTTAAAAATGGTTTAAACGAGTGGTCCCATGATGGAGCCCTGGGGTGTCCCACAATCAAGTTCAATTTTCATCTTGATAGAATTCTGATCATGCTGACTTGACTGCTACGATGTTGCATGTAGGATATAAACCAAGGCAAGTGTGAAGCACCAGACACACCAAAGGTTTTACTGAGGCGATGGAAGAGAGTTGCATGGTCAATTGTATCAAAGGCAGCTGTTAAATCAAGCCTAGCCATTAAACAACTCTGTTTTGATCAAGTTCCTCAGGTATCACCTTTGACTTAGCAATGCTGTTTCGGTGCTATGACCTTTTCGATAGGCACTTTGAAAACTCTCAGATAGTGATCAAGTAAATAGTCCGTACTTTTGGAAGCGCAATGGATTCAATAACCTTGGCAAGAAATTGTATGTTTGAAGTTGGTCTATAGGTTTTCAAAAAATATTAAACATCCAGAGTAGGTTTTTTTAAACCTGGTCGATATTGCCTTTTAAAAGCATAAGGGAAGATGCCTTCAGTAAAGAAATATTTACAATCTTGGTAACAAGAGGTTGAAACGGTGGATGGTTGGATATTTGTTTGCTTCAGAATCCATGTTGGGAGGGGATCAAACAGCACGCTCTTGTTGGGAAGTTACGCATGACCTGTTAAACCTCCTCAACTGTAATGGATGAGAGCAATTTAACACATGCGTCGTTTCATCTCGACTACCAAATAAACAGTAGGCCCATAGCAGAGAAGCCCCTTGGAGCTCTTAAGTGGCCAGGGACAATAACATGATTATGATGCATGCATCCCCATAAACAATATGGGACCTTGATGATCACATCTGTTATTCTGCTAATATGCTGTTTTGCGGGATAGTTGGACCAATGTATTATGGGCTATTAATAAATAATAAATAATACGGAGTTATTTCAGCGCACTTCCAACGTAAGACCAAAGCGCGTCCTACTCAAACATACCAAATAAGCAAGGTACATTAATAAAATGATAAATATACAAAGTAACAATATAAAAACACACAATTAATATTAAACAAAAAGTACTTAAAAAAATTAAGACTTAGGAAAAGGTATGTTTTAAAACCTTCTTAAAAGATTGTCATTGGGATATTATGAATTTTTTGGGAAGATTGTTCATAATCTAGGACATGAACATACATGACTGTAAACAAAAGATTTTTGCGCGTCTGGGAATGCAAGAAGAGAGTGTTGCCTGTGTAGATCTAAGCCCAGGACGGCCACAACTATATCTATGAATGAGATTATTTAAGTGTAGGGCTGGTATGTCATAAATACCAGCCGTCGTGTTTTTTCTGTTAAAAGCAAAATCCACTTGATTCTTTACTTTTGGTGTAATGTATTTGAAAAAATATCTTGGAATTTTCAAACGTTTTGTGGGTGTCAAATCAAGATGGCCGACAAAATACACAAATTCCATTATAATGGGTATTCTGAATGCAATATGGGTCCAAATTGACGACAATACACTTTTCAAATACCACAGGTTTCAAAAACAGATATAAATTCAATATGGCAGTCACATTAAAAAACTTACATGTACCTGGTATCCAAGATGGCGTCCAAAATGGCGACAACAAAAAGTATGTTATGAATATAAACGCTACATCAACATAAATCAGATGAAAATAGGATTCAGATTCATGGATTGTTGTATATCTTTGGGTACTAAGAACCCATCTGAACATTTCTTTGGTTAACAACCTTCAAATCCAAGATGGCAGCCATATCGCAGAAAGTGCATTAACAGCTAACACATGGTAATTTAGAAAAACTACGTGAATTATTTTAAACGTATGGGGCAGGAAACATGTATTTTAATACTTGAAGACAGAAGAAACAAATCCAACTATTTTGTTTTGCTAACATTCTTTGAATCCAAATGATGGCGGCCACCGTAAGTATACTGAGTCTGATATATACAGTAAATCTAAATGATTTTACATAGATCCATGTCTCATCTTATCTTTTATTAACAAATTAACACTTTGATGCCTCGTTGGACCCAAGGAAACTCATATTTACCATTTATGTTTAAAAAAAACATACTTCACAATTACGTGAGCTAATTTGGCGTACTATAAGCACTAGCAAAAAATCAATAGCTAAAATGGCGATTTTTAAACTACATTATGTTATCACATCGGAACTTTGAATATAAATACAAAGGAGTAAACTATAGATACAATCTGTGACACAAGAAACTCATTTATACCAGTTTAATTTTTTACTAATATGAATAGAAAGCTAGGATACCAGTAACTTATTAAAACTAATTTTTGATAATAGACGAGCGAACATTGGAAATTGATAAAAACGTGTTAAGACTCAAATAATTTGTCTATACGCAAGTATATATTTTTACAAATTTTGTTAAATGTTAAAATAACCTTCAAATCTAAAAGGACCATACTGTTAGTCATTTTGTTTTTCAATCATATTTACAAAACTTACATAAAAAAAAGAGGTGTCCAAAAGTGTTATAGAGTTGTTTCATTTATTTAATATATTCAAATTTACTAATGCAAATAACATAAAACATTGGAGATAATGTGTAGATATAGTGTGAAATATCGCTCAGTTTTGGCTAGTGATGTTCACAAAACTTAAATTATCGAATGAGTTTTTTGTTTCCAAAGTTTATAGTTGACTTCATTTAATATAACCCAGGACGCTAGAACAAATTTGTCAAAACATTCAAGTACAAAGGTTTGGTGATTAAATATGTTGACCGACTGACCGGAACCCCTGAAACGTGAGTCTTAAGTGCCGCAAGTGGGGCCTTAAGGAGAGGGGGCCAAACACAAAGTTGTACAGGGTCAAATGTTTAAATTTATCCAATCATGTTGAAAAGCAAACATGTTATGGTGAACCATAAGGATTCAGAAAAGGATAGTTGTAATATGTACAGCTTAAAGTTTCAGAGTTATAGGCTAAAAACAGCAAAACTCAATAAAACAGGGTCAATTTCAGTGTACAGGGTCAAATTTTAAAATTGCTCCGATTTTGGATAAAAAATGGTGCAAATTAATTGGTGGGGCTCATAGGATAAAATTAAGGAATAGTTTTGAGTGTCTCAAGGCTGATTAGAAAGTAGGGGGGTAACAAGATCCAAGCCCCCAAGTGAATGCAATGGACGTTGACCTTCTGTGCCCCCTACTCGGGAAACTAAGCATTTAAGACAGTCAAAACTTTCCTTTTTTAATCCTATGAACTACACCAATTAACTTTGCACCATTTTGTATCCAAATCGAAGCAACTTTAAAATTTTACTTTTTTATTTTTTTTATGCGTTTTGATTTTGTTTTTGCTGTTTTTAGCCTATTAACTCTGAAACTTTAGGCTACCTCTCTCCAACAACTGTACATGATTACAACGATAATCTTTTGAATCCTTATGGTTCTTAGACACATTAAGAATGGTGTGCTTTTCAAACATGATTGATCAATTTACAAATTTGACCCCTGTACAAACTTTGTTTGGCCCCCTTCCTTAGGAGGCAATTAAGAATCACGTGTCAGGGGTTCGGTCAGTCTGTCAACATATTAATCACTAGAACCTTTTGTACTTGATGTGTTACAAGGTGTGCTAGCTCCAGGGCTATTATGTTAAGGAAAAAATCAAGCGTTGGCTATTGATAGTGACAATGGACATATTAGTGACCATCTTGGATTAGGGCATGTTAATAAAATTACTCGATTAGGGGTTTCATGTTTCCAAAAGTATGTATTCTAGTTGCTCCATACTAATGGGTACACATATATTTAGGTATATATGAAAAAATTGCCACATTTGGGTTTGAAGCATCGTTAAAAAATTTAAAATGTAGATATGGTTTCTCATGTTTAAAAATATGTCTACGTGCTTCATTTATATTTTCATTAAAATTCACGATGCGTATTAAAAATTTGTATGGGTATTTGATTAGCTGGTATGCAGTCCATTTTGTCACCATTTGATTTTTTGAAGCGCATGTTAAACGTTCTAATAAAAAAATATTTACCCCTTACGTCCGTCCTAGAGGGAAAATGACTACAAAACCTGCCGATCAACCGCAGGAAGGGCATGGGGTAGTGCAATTTCTGTCTGTTAGATTCGGACGCAATTTCACCCAAAACAGTTGCAAAGGGTTCATCTGTGATTTTTGTGAAAAGTGTGATGATAAAAAAATGGCATTTTGGATTAAGGGATAGCCTATAGAGTTGCTCATTGATAGTTTATTAGGATTTCCTATTAATGATAAATTATGTAATATGAAAAATCAGCAGTTTAGGCTATTTGATAGTGATGCAATGGCCATATTAGCCGCCATCTTCGATTTGAATTATGCTACCAAAGCCAAAAAAATGAAGTTCCTTGTGTTCAAAGTAAACAGTGTTTATTTTGTTTTGCTTACCATATTATAAAAGGGATCACATGGCTGTATGAAAAATATGCACGCTTTTAAAGTAAGTTTCTTACCGATTTCATTTGTATGTTCATTCAACTTTCTCATGTGTATAACATTATGTAGGTATAATAAAAATCAAGTTTTGGCTCTTGATAGTGCTTATAAGGTCAATTATTTGCCGCCATCTTGGGGTTGAAGGGTCTAAAACGAAGTAATTAGACAAGAGCTCATGTGAAGTGTCCTCATTTATATTTTCATGCAAATTTTCTGAGCATATAACATAATTATACGTAGGTATTAATGAAGATCTCCGTTTGGGCTATTGAGAGATAAGGAGTGCTTATACGCAATTGACATTTTTACACCATCTTGGATTTCAAACCGTAAAAAGTCAAAATGGTAGTTTTGCAAGTTCCCGTAAATAATCATTTATTGGTAGAAATTTTTATAAAACTTTAAAATTTATGAATTTTTTTAATGCAAATTTCCTAAGTTATAACATAAGAAGTAAATATATAGTGTATGAAAAATCACAGATTAAGCAATTGAAAGTACTTACAGAAGCTATATATTAGCCACCATTTGTGGATTTTGAAATAATGTTTTCTAACACATAATGGTAAAGTAGTTCCTTTCGTCCAAAGGTACATCTAGGTTTTTTTTAATTGTTATCCAAATTATTTTATGACATGGATCTATGTGAAAAAACATACACAATTTACTTATTACTCAGTGCTTACGGTGGCCGCCATCGTGGATTCAAAGCGCGTTAGCAACACCGTAAATGTTTGGAATTTATTTCTTCGGTCGTAGTAAGTGTAGTTTTTTCCCCCAAATGTTTAATACTTAGGTAGTTTGTCTTACACCAGTTCTGTGAATAGCGCTTTTCGGCGGCCTATTGGGGCGCCATCTTGATTTGACGTATTTAACAAAAAGAAATGGTCAATGTGGTTTCCTGCACCACACGATATACAAACCCGAGAAATTTGAACCTATTCATCTTTATTAGTGTTAATTCAGCGTTTATATTCATAACATATCTTTTTGGCGGCCATTTTGAGAGCCATCTTTGATTGTTTAATGTGATTGCCATATTGATTGATTAGCTGTTTTTTAATCTTTGGTATCAAAAATATAGGTAGTGTCGTCAATTTGACCTCATATTGCGTTCAGAAGAAATTATAATGGAATTTATGTATTTTTGGCGGCCATCTTGGATTTGACACCCTGAAAACGTTTTGAAAAAGAATTCAGATATTTTTCCCCAACTGTTTTAACAACCCCACAACACAATGAAATCAAGAGGACTTTTTGCTTTTAACATAAAAAAAAAAACACAAATTACCATAGTATCCTACCTAGTCACTAAATTGGTGACAAGCCATGGTAACAATTGTATCACATGCCCATATCTTAAACTCAATTCTCCGCTGGACAGGTAACCAATGCAGGTTCCGTCGATAAGCGGGGATGCACTATTACTTACTATCTCTTCACCACGTGGTATTTAAGCGCGCTGCGCATTTTGTAGTTTCTGAGACGCTTCACTCAGATAGGGGACACACCCGCTACAAAGATTAACCATAGTCCAGTCGAGAAAGGGGATCAAAGATCTCACTGCATGTGCACAAGTGGAACGTCAATATAACGACGGATTCTATTAAGATTACGCATAATGGATTACACTTTTGCATAAGGAGCTAACATGGTCTTTCATAGTTACTGTACTGACCCTAGTTAGTCCCACCTATTTTTAAAACCTGAAATTAGCTTTGAATTTAGGGGGTGGGTTTATAATGGGATGGGATATCCACCCTAACATTAAACATGCAAGCCTCAACATTTCAGTTCTTTCATAGCTAAACTTCTCCAATATTTCCAAGTTGTCAAATGAGAATTTGTGTCAACTTCTTACCCAATATATTTGTAAAGAAATCACAAGGAATACTTCCAAAAACCAGTAAGGATATAACAAAAATTGCTATTGCCTTTCAGCAAAAACTTATGGTGGGATTATACTAGGATTTCGAACATTCGTAGATTCTTTCAAAACTGATGGTGGGATTATAATCGGGCATGGGTCTATACTCCGGTTCATACGGTAATTGACTATCAAACATAATACCCCAAATTTTTAATCGAGACAGAAGAGTTATCAACAGTCCACCGCTTTTTAAACTGAGGCCAGAATAGAGATTTGATTACCAGTGTTCACAACATTAGATTCCACAGATTAGGTGATAAGCTACATGAGATTATATTATTATAACCCATTTCATCATATCCCATAACACATAGATATAGGTAATCAGAGTTCAAAACTGGCATGTACCAATCTACAATCGCGGAATGTTTACAAACACGTTTTAAACCAGCATTGAGTTGGAATAATTGGACACACCGGTATTATGGGATACTGGGTTTGATACCTTGATTCTTCCACATTCTTTCAGTCTACAATGCAAGTCGAAACCTCTTACAAAAACGGTAACCTTCTGGTCCCGCATACAAAAAAAACACAACTTATTCCTTCAGTAATACATCTAAATTGTTCTCTGTTGAAATCATCCCAAAGATGCCTTCAGATTTCAAATATTTTTTTACATTTTAGTCACCACCACCCTCTCTCCAGCAACTCATTATTTACTTTCCTTCAATATGCTACCCCCATTTAGGAACAGGGAATATTCTGGATGGCAAGTCTCTAGATGTGCCTTACCTTCTTTAAATAACTTGCCTTCAGAAATCATCCCAAAATCCAACACCCATTTTCTCCACCAAAACACAAACACAATCCTTTTTCGTCGGCCCTGGAGACCGACTTCATCACATAACCTATACCAATTTACTAGCTCTAAACACCACTCCCTCTATCCCAAACGGTTGACAGAAGTTCAATTTTTCTCAGCAATGCAAAAGCATTACCTACCCCCAATAGTGCACACTTACTGTCTTCTGTCAGCCACATTTTGGATTTTTCAAAAGTAGACCAATTTTAATATCAGACATACGTCTGATATTGGAGGTGATTAACATTTTAATTTTCTCACCTCTCCCCCTTTCTTCCAACCTCAACAAAACAAGATAACATTTTCAAGGGTGCAAATTCGTCGAAGTTTGCGAGAATCAATGTACTTGAAATGCTAACACTTAAGACATGATTCCATGGGAGAAATTGATTCTCATATCGTGCTGCTACAAGAATCCTGTGAGAATCGAGTGCATTGTAGGGAAAAAATGTAAAATTGACCTAAATGGAAACGTTAATTTTCAATTGGAACCAAACTTGCACATAGGTGCACATTGGATCCCTCATATGTTTATGAGGTCAAGGTCACCTCCAAAGTCAAAGGTCAAATGAGACCTATCATTACAACTGCGACGCAGGCCGACACATCCAGTCCGAGGAAGGACCGTGTATTTTTTTATTCTGTCATCTTGAAAAGAAATGGATTGAAAGCTGAAATTTCAGGATGAACAATGAGAAAAATATGGCCTTTTCATCTGATATCAAAATTGATAACTACTTCCGGTAAATCAGGGGGGTCCCAAAGACGATCGAACAAGCACCTTTAAGGAGTGACTCTAGGGACCTCCTTTATTGGAGTTAAATTTCCCTCTTTTGAGAGTGAATGCTGTCAATTCTTCACCCTAAGATAGTGACGATTCATCGATGAAGAGTAATCATAAACAATAACATTTAAAGAGTAAAATTTAACTTCAACAAAGTCTGGTCACTAGAGTCACTCCTTGAAAGCGTGATTTTCACTCTTTTCATCAAAGTCCCAGTATTTGTTGAGTCCAGAGCCCTGATTTAGGGCCCCCCTGGTGGGGTGCAGAGGCAGAGCATCCGGGGTGTTCCAGGGGGCCAAAGTCATTTGAGCTTTTGATCCATTTAGGCTATTCAGAACCTTCAGAATGGGGGCCACTTTTTGAGGGGTAAATTGGTAAATTCAATTCAAAGAAGACTGGTTTCTAACATTTGCTCACTGAGACGGACATACCATTAAGCTTGTTACTACTGAGGGGAACTAACACATAGCGAGCGCCAATGTCTTTATGTGGGATGGGTTGCAGGAGCAGAGCCCCTCTGGGGTCAAGGGTGGAGTCCCCGGAAACTCATGGAGTTAGCTCCATTAAGAAGGGTCTTTTGTAAAGTATAGTATATTAATTCAAATGAAAGAAGCCACTTACCCAATTGACGGACAGTAGAAATATAAGCTAGTTTATGGTGCTGGGGCTAGGGAACCGATCCCTACCAATTTTTTTTTGTCTTGACCACTTCAGCTCCCCGACCAAAAATTCCCCTAACACTGGTAGGGCACTCAAACTAGGGGAATGGCTACCCTCTCGTTTGCCCATGCCACTGCATGCTCGTGGTTTCTTCTTCTTAAATTTATTTTACCCATTTTGTCACAAGTACTGTTGGCACATTTAAGGCATTCTTAATTACGGTGGGCTAAACTTGAAACAAACTAGTTGGCTTAAGGGAAATCCATTTTAATAATTTTGTGATTTTGATTTATGCTGAATTTTGTTGTTTCTTTCTTTGCTTTTTTTATTTTTTTTTCTATCGTTTCTCTTCTCTTTTCGTCGCCTCTCTCCCTTCTCTTTCTCTCTTTTCTCTTTTTTCTTCTTTTCTTCTTTCTCTTTCTTCTTTTTGAGGATCGCTGGGGGGGGGTGTCCAACCGTCCCCCCCCCCATGGCGACGGGCCTGACCAAATTCTTGATCAGAACCGACTTACCTCAGATGACTCTGGACCTTGGAATGTGACCTCCCTTAGTCCTATTGACTGTTGCATCTTTGACCTCTAAAACTTGATTCAAGTTGGACTTAAACTTCAAATTAGACTCACTATAAAAGTTTTAATATGTTATTCATGGACAGACATACACATTTAATGGAGCTCGTTTCGAGTCCGCTTGTTTTGTCAGGACAAATCCTTGCCAAATTTTGAATCCTGGCATTATCTGTGGGCATTATATGTTATATATTCTTAAAGTGTTACTAACAGCTAGATTTTATTTTTGTATGTTTTAAAAGATGTCTTTTGGCTGCGGCGAAAGAATAATATCTACGCACTATATTGATTTGCCCTTATTAGCATAATTAAACTAATTAATGTGCCCATGGAGGTTCGCCATTTTTGGCATTGGTGACGTCGCTCGGACATTGGTGACGCTGTATGACTTTGTAAGTCTATAGATAAAAACAGGTTCTGAAGGAATCTTCAGGGATAACTCTGTCAGAAATCAGATATATAGTGTGTCCAGTAGAAAAGCACTAACGATCGATTAAAAACTGGACGGATTCTTGAACCGAATATAGCTGAAAAGGTTTGGTTATGGCATATAATCTTTCCCACTGTATACTTATTTCAAAGACCACTATTTACTATATACCATCATGATTTCAATTTTTCTCTTGTGTGGGGGCCGCTCAAAATGGCTGCAATCATACCGAAGATATTATAAATGTTTTAACTTTTGTATCAATAATAAGTGTCATTTTTTCGACTGAAATACATTCATTTGAACAAAATGTATTATATATATGAAGCGCAATTATATTAGCCTGGCATTTCTCTTTAAGGGAACAATCTTGGTGAAGTATGTGAGCTCACTAATTTCATTATTGGTGGGAGGGGAAGTGTCAATTTGGTCAGCAGTAGAGATGAATCCTTACCTACCACCACCCGCATTGCATTTGGCATTTACTAGAAATTTTTTTGCCCGCAAACACAAGATGTCACTTTCATTTTGTTTGACTTAGCTTGTTGTCCCCTGCCGAACGAAGTTCGGGAGGGAGGGGACTATAAAATTGGCCCGTCCGTATTTCCAGTCTGTATGTCTGTCCTTATGTCCGCCTATGTCCGTATGTCCGTGAGAAAAATGTTAACCCGGGAACATTTGGGATACTTTTTTTTCTGGATAAGCAGATAGCCAAACTTGGTATATTGTAGGAGGGGATACCCCTACTCACCAAGTAATTTCGATCCCCGCAGGGTCCTCCCCTGTGTCTGTCCTGGGATGTAGGGAAAAAAGGTCAAGGAAAAGGTCAATATTGCAGCAGAAAATGTCAACATTGTGTATCTGGAGTTCTGTAGGGCTACGAGTGATGTAACTTGGTGGAAAAAGCGGTTGAGGTGTTCCACCTGATTAGATTGTTGGTGTAAAATATGCTAATTAAGTACTAATTTTGCATATTTATGAAATTATTTCCGCGGTCAAGTCCTTGTGTACAGTTTCCTGAGTTCTGTAAAGGCGTATAATGATGTAACTTGGTGGAAGAGAGTCGGCTGAGGCAGTTCTCGACTGCTGTATTTTTGGGAATTTATTTATTCTGGTCGTCGGGTCGTCTTTTGGGTTGCCATCCTGTTACCTTTCTTGAAAAATGTGAAAATACGTAAAATTCAATGTTTCGCCGCTTTCCAGACTCCGGTATGGGTCCCAAATTTAAAATGTGGTTACATGATTTTTTTCAAAAATAGTGTTGGCCAAATTGAGTAAATTATCATATTTTTACTAAATTATTTTTTTTATCAATTTCCAGGGATTTTTGCATGATGAATTTCAGATTTCTTGATCATTTTACTAAAAGATAACCATTTCTTTCAAATTATTTTTGGCGAGCTGGTGATGGCCAAAATTAAGGTGGACTGTGGGGGCAGTTTTTAGATGTCACTTGTGATCGCGTATTCGGCGGGGACTATTTTACGCATCGCGTAAATACGAGCTCGCCTTGTTTCTAAACCATTTTACATAATCAGTAAAAAGGCACGTTTGTCGTCACAGTTGGCAATGTGGTCTTATGGAGCAAATGTCCTCATAATTGAAATAATTTGAACGGGTTCATCAAACAATCAATAATGATGATTCAACTATGTCTACGAGTCTGCATTGTAATGTCATACTACTCACACTCATTCACTTTGTCAATAATCAGTGGACGCCACTCTGCCATGATTAATGCCCCATATGGAAGGGCAGGCCTACTACCACAAAGAGGTATGGGCACCTACTTTGTCGTTAACACATGCTCTTTTAGAGCATTTTAGCAGATAGGTGAGGTCTTATTGACAATGGCATTCTTTCAGTGAATGGCTCTTTTTCAGAGCTAACCTTAACGTCCCATTTTAGCAGATAGTTAGGTTTCTTATTCTCTGTTGACAGGGGCAGTCTTCAGTGAACAGCACTTTTCAGAGCCACCTTAATTCTATTTGAGCAGATATGGAGTTTGCTTGTTCTCTGTTTGACAAGGGGCAAAGTCTCAGTGAACAGCTCTTTTCATAGCCACCTTAACTCTACTTAGCGATAGATAGGTTTGCTTGTTTTCTGTTGACAGGGGCAGTCTCAGTGACAGAGCACTTTTCAGAGCCACCTTAACTGTATTTAGCAGATAGATGAGGTTTGCTTGTTCTCAGTTGAACCGGGGCAGTCTCAGTTAACAGCTCTTTTTCAGAGCCACCAGTAGCCAAGTGACAGCCTACTTGTCTTCCATTAAGTTTATAAATTATCCCGATGAAGTCCGAGCTACTCCTGTGAAAGCTTGACAGTTTCTCAACTTATCCAATGGTGAACTCAATTGGAATTATTTATTATTTGAATACCTGTCGGAAAGCCTATCAATCATCTTTTATCATGCCTATCAAATATCAAATGTGAGTCAACTGAAAATAATTTAAACTATGAGCTTAAAGGTAGCTTGTTCCCTGAGAATCTGGAGGAAATAATACTGCCGCTATTCACCACTGCATCCATTCATTCTTTGTCTCAAGGCTATTCATGTTTTCAAATGCAAACTTTTGTGAGATGTAACATAAGCTTTCTCTTTGGAGACAGTGCCACTCAACTATGTTCAGGGGAGCACAGACATACATAGTGTTAAGCTTTTTCTGATATTTTCAATTGAAGAGAACTATCTTACCTTTTATTAATTCAAAATGGCTAGGATATGAAAACTATGATACATTGTTGAAATGTAATCCTGTAATAATATGTGCATAATTATAATTCTAACTATTGCACCATGCTATATCTGTACTTTATTTCTGTAACAGAATAAAGCACATGATACAAAGCAGTGGTAAGGGTATAATGTATTAATGCCAACTACAACTTTATATAAAGGTAGGTGTAAATGGAAACGTCAGATATCTATAAAAAGAAGACTCTTAGACTTGCAGAATTTGCATAAAAGTAAAGTCCGCTTACTCAGAGAAACTTTCAACTTCTCCCCCAGGATATTTTTGACACAATCAACTTCAACATTATTGAAAACGATCATCAGGAGATCTGTTTCACGGTATATGATAAAATCCTGTGAGTGAACTTAAACTCAATTTCTGTTTACTTGACACTCTATCTCAAAAATGAATTTTAATGTTATCCTTTCAGGCGGGTGAGGTTCTATTTGTTGATCTGACTCTGTTACGTGACGTGCGGACTGTGTCCATTAAAGATGAGGAGATCACAGACCCTGGATGTTGTGGAACCTGATGTCACTGCTATGTCATATCTAACTGGTAAGTACTCCCTTATTTCAAAGGAAAACAAACAGCTATTTGTGGATACTCAAATGATGTTTTTGTTAAAAGGCGGCCATAGCTATTCTGTATTTTAAATGGGCTCTATGAAAGTTAAAAAAAATATCAATGTTTGGAAAGAAGAGGCAAAAACCTGTATGTGGCATGTTTTCGTGTAGCAAACAGCGCAATAAATCAACAGGTTCGGCCTAATCCAAGCCTTAAATTTTGAATTGAATCCAAAGTCGTGTCTGCATTGTCCCTGCTGATCGTTTTTTAATATTGGTTATAAGGCCAAGTAAGTGTAAACCAAAGTACAATTAGTTTTCTCATCTAATTTTTTTTTTCAAAAAAGGAGGATCCAGGGCACTTTTTTTGCCCTTTCTAAAAAGTTTTTCCTCAAAGACAATAGATTAGTTGTCTTTTTGCAAGACTTCTTATGTACCTCACCACAGTTTTTACATTGTTTATTATTTCATATTAAAATGATGCTTATTTTATTGTCCCCCACGCCCGAACGAGTTCAGAACGGGGACTATGAACATGAAGCGCGTCGTTCATCGTTCGTGATAAAAATGTTGCCCACGTGTGTCGATTTATTGGCTTCCATAAAGGCTACAATGATGTTTGTAACATTGGTGGAGAGAAGCAGGGTTGATGAGTTTCAACCTGGTTAGTATTTTGGGCCATACAAACTATGCTAATTATGATCTGAAGTGCATAATTTAAGAAAAATATGTTGACGCAAAGGCTGTATACAAAATGATCTCAAATATGTATTTTCAGAAATTCGGATTTTGATCTTTTTTGGCCCATAATATTAAAAAAATTAAATGTTTCCCCTGATTGAAACAGTACATCATGAATTCCTTCACTAATGAAGATACTCTGCCATCTTTTTTTTTAGAATCGCCAATGGGTCAATAGTGTTTTTGTGGGTCATTAAAGGTCATTTTGATGCAATTGATCTAATTAAATATGCATTAACACTGTATGCTGAAACGATAATTGGATATGCATGTGGGAGGGGTGGGGCATCGGGGAGGGGGGTGTGGGTGGGGTGTTTGCAGAGGGGTGGGATGAGGGGGGAGGGGCGGTTGGGGAGGAGTGGGTTTGGGGTGGGGGTGGGGAGGGTTGGGGGTGGTGTGTTGTTGAGGGGGCGGGGTGGGGTTCGGTTGGGGTTCATATTGTGAGCCGTTATACATTGCAGTTGGCATATCACATTGTTAGTGATCGTGACATTCGGGAGGGGCTATTTACGGCCCATTGGCGTAAAATCCGGAGTTAGGCCTTGTTGTTTTTGTCAAAAATAGGTTCAAAAATAATGGAATATTTTTTCATGTACAATGTACCCGGGGGGGCCACTGGTATTTCAAAGGTGGATATGATGGTATGTGTGAACAAAGAAACGCCGGTAAAAAGGGTGTCTTTTTTCCAACAGGCGGATGTATCGGTCACATCGGTTTAGGGTGTCAAAAACAGCAAAATATGAAAAAAGGTATGTTTTTGTAGTAACCTGAAAATTGTTCATGTTATATCTCACTAAGCAGGGATCAAAATCATCCAAAGTATTGTAATGGGAACTTGGGAGGTAAAGCACTATTTCCGATTCCCAATGCACTGCGTAACGTCTGAGGGTATCATAACACATAAAATACTGCATTTTGAAACGTCCAATGTTCACGCATCATATCAGATTTGAATATAAGTGCCCCCCCCCCACCCCGGGACAATGTATTAATTCATGGGGATGCATTTGGAACTCTTCTCAATGAAAGGTCATCTGTATTCGTCCAAAATTTTAGACTAACTACAATATTAAAAAACAGTTATTTGTTTTTTAATGTAAGGTGGGGACAAGAAACTAATAATTTCTTTTACTTGGCCTAAAAGAGTACTAAATGTGGTTCGTCAGAATACATATAATTCTGAAATTTAGAGTCTTTGTAGTAGTCTTTGACACACACCTTTAAGTATCTTGACAGCATGGGGAGTTCCTCTTTGCCACACTCAATTATCCTGATCATTGTTCAGTTAAGTAAAACTTTTTTAACTCACTTCAGTGATGTTCCACTATTGATCTTATCAGGTTAGGTACCTCATTCTCAACAAATTAAGGAGAGGGGTGGTTTTTGTTAATCTCGTTGTGGTTTTTTGTTTTTATTTTTAACTTTTTTTAAACAGGCTTGTAATAATTTTTGTTGTTAATATTTTGTTGCCATTTGCAGTAAATGGACATAATCCTTAGCCCAAAATTGTAAAAAGATCAACTTAAACAGGACACTCAATAACTTTGTTCAGCATTCTCTGTATGTCTACTCTTGCCTGAAAAGATGCTTCAAAGGGGTTGTCTTTTATCCTAGACTTCAGGTTGATTAATTGCAGGTGTCACTTATAGTGACTTGTGTGTTTTCTTTTTTTTTAAATTTAAGTGCTGCTGAACAATTTGGTTCCGGCTCCTCCACAAGTGACATATTTGCCAATGCTGCCTTTTGTGACTTTTTATTATTCATCTAATGTGAATATATTCTTGTAAAATTTATCTTTACTTATTATTGGGGTATTATAACAATATTCCAATAAATCGTCTTGAAAGAAAGCAGAAGTTTAAATCAAAAATAACAAGAGGTTTCAACTATGACAATAAAGTTACAACACAATGCAACATTGCAAATATTGTCAGTATGTGAGGCAAGCTATGAATGGGTTGAACTTGACATTTGTAATTAAGTTGTTCTGATTCATCACCACCTTATTTAAACACTTTGTTAATAAGGAATATACGGTTTTCCCATTAATTCGCAACTTGTTTGATTGATTTTAATAAAAACAGACATTGGAATTCGTCCTAAACATGCGAATCGCGAGAAACACAAAACCAATTTAATTTTTTCGGTAACTATATTCATTTTTGTTCATGTATTGCACTGTGTGGTCATTGCTTTTCGTCCAATTGCTCGTCGAATTCGTCCGTCAATATCAAGGCCGACGTATTAAAAAAGCAAATTCGTCATTTTCATTGATGTTCATCATCGTCTCTTCATTGAGTCACGTGGTGTGTAGGCCCTATTGGTATTAGCATTAAATATGGTTCTTTTGGGGATGGTTCTGAAATATTTTTCCTCCAATGTATCTTTCAAATAATGCTATTTTTTGCCTTATATCTTTTTTTGGAGTCTTTTCGCCTGAAAATTACGCAAATAAGTGAATGTAAACAATTTGTTAATAAGGAAATATATACAATTTTGTCAATTCGATATAACAAATTAATCTTCGACTCTTGAAAAAAATAGCATATCTTTTGTTTAAATAAATTTTTACTTTTTTTATTTTTATGATTTGTTGACTATTTTGGCTTAACCCGTTTAATCATGGAGAATTCTACCCTTTTTGACACCCCCATAGAATGACGTTTATTTATATAACATAGTGGAACCCCACTCGCCCTTTCTTAAGCCGAAGGCTGCTTTTTTCTTCCTATTAATTGGATATATATCCTATAAGTGAGAACCAATCATGAAGTAAACACTTTATTTCATTTAAATATTTACCCGACGAATATGAAAAGACAAATTCTTAAAATCACTATAAAAAAAGACTAAATTGCTTTTGCTATTCAGTAGTCATCGCCACTCGGTCGAATTTTGTCAACGGATTTGACTAATATCAACGACACAGCATTAAATACAATGAACAAAATGAACACTCAGGTACTGAAAAGTTAATCGGTTTTTGTTTTGTGTTTCTCGCGATTCCCATTTTTTAGGACTCACACAACCAATTGTCTATTTTTATTAAAATCAATTACACAAGTGCGAATTAACTGGGAAAACCTATATAACCAGATTTTTTGTCAATTCGATCATACACAATTAAATCTGATCTTGACAAAAGATGTATATCTTGTGTTTAAATTTTTTAATTTTTTGAATTTTTATGTATTTTGACTATTTTGGCTTAAACCGTTTAATCACTGGCAGAATTCTCCCCTTTTTGACACCCACTAGATAAGAAGTTATTCATATAAGCAGAGTGGAACCCAACTCGCACCTTTTCTTAGACGAAGGCGTGATTTTTACATCACTATTAATTGGATATATATCCTATAAGTGATAAAACCAATCATGAAATAACACTTTATTTTCATTCAATTTACCCGACTAATATGAACACAGATCTAAACATCAACTATAAAAGACTAATTGCTTTTTCTATTCAGTGTCCTTACAGCCACGCGGACGAATTTGTCAACGGATTTTGAACGAATCTCAACGACAACACATTTGAAATACAATGAAACAAAAATGAACATCAGGTACGTAAAAGTTTTAAATCGTTTGTGTTTTTACTCGCGATTCCATTTTTAGGACGAAATCCAATTTTCCCTATTTATTAAAATCAATTACACAAGTGCGAATTAACTGGGTAAACCAACTCTGGGAAAACCTATATATAACATTTTGTCAATTCGATTATAAAAAATAAATTCCTTGAATCTTGAAAAAATATGTATAAATCTTTTGTTTAAATTTTTTAATTTTTTGATTTTTATGATTTTGACTATTTTGGCTTAACCCGTTTAATCAATTGCAGAATTCTACCCTTTATGACCATCCACAATAGATGAAGTTTATTCATATAGCATAATGGAACCCCACTCGCACCTTTTCTTCTTAGACGAAGGCTGCTTTTAACATGCACTATTAGTGGATATATATCCTATAAGGTGAGAACCAATCATGGAAATAACACTTTATTTCCTTTAATATTTACCCGACGGAATATAAAGACAGATTCTTAAAATCAACTAACAAGACTAAATTTTGCTTTTTCTATTCAGTAGTCGTCGCCACGCGGGACGAATTGTCACCGGATTTTGACCGAATATCAAACGACCACAGTTGAAATACAATGAACAAAATGAACACAGGTACTGAAAAGTTAAATCGGTTTTTCTCGCGATTCACATTCACAAATTAACTGGGAAAACCTAAATTTCCTTAATTTTATTAAAAACAATTCATTAACACAAGTGCGAATTAACTGGAAAACCTATATATACATTTTTGGTCAATTCGATATAAAAAATAAATCTTGAATCTTGAAAAATCTGTATATTTTTGTTTAAATTTTTTAATTTTTTGAATTTTTATGATTTTGAGACTATTTTGGCCTTAACCCGTTTAATCAATGGCAGAATTCTAAACTACCCGTTTTGACCACCCACAGATATAGAAATTTTTATTCATATAGCATAAGTGGAACCCATCCGCACCTTTTCTTAGACGAAGCTGATTTTTACATTCACTTATTAATTTGATATATATCCTATAAGGTGAGAACAATCACATGGAAATAAACCTTTGTATTTCAGTTAATATTTACCCGACTAATATGAAGACATATTCTTAAAATCAACTATAAAAGACTAAATTGCTTTCTATCAGATAGTCATTGCCACGCGGGACGAATTTGTCAACGGATTTGGACGAATATCAACGAAACACATCTGAAATACAATGAACAAAAATGAACATGGACTTGAAAAGTTAAATCGGTTTTGTGTTCTCGCGATTCACATTTTTAGGACGAAATCCAATTGTTAGTTTATTATATCAATTACACAAGTGCGAACATAAACTGGAAAAACCAATATGGGAAACCTAATTTTAACATTTTGTCAATTCGATTAAACAAAATAAATCTTGAATCTGACAAAACTTATGATATCTTTTGTTTAAATTTTTTAATTTTTTGAATGTTTATGATTTTGACTAATTTGTCTAACAACCCGTTTAGTCAATGGGCAGAATTTAACCCTTTTTGACCACCCACATAGATATAAGTTTATCATAAAGCAAGTGGGAACGCCCACTCCACCTTTTCTTAGACGAAGGCTGCTTTTTACATCACTATTAATTGGATATATACCTATAGGTGACAACCAATCATGAAATAAACACTTTATTTCATTTATAATTAATTCATAATAATACTGGGAAACTATATTAAGCAGCTTTTCCTGTATTGTTACAGAGAAGTTGTCATTTCCAATAGAAGATGGTGGTTTTAAGAAAGCTGGGTAAACTTTGGTGGCAATGTGGTTAACTCCTCTGCGGATTCTGCTGGCATAAATTTGAGAACCCTTTCCTTGCTTGTATATACTCTTAAAGGAATTCCTGTTGTATAAAACAATATTTATCTCAGTAAATACACATCAAATGCAGACATTTTCTAATATTTGAAATCAATTCCAAAGTTTGGGTTTGTATTCACACAAATGACCATATTGGGATGTGGTCGGGGGGGGGTTCTCAACTTTTTTTTGGTAGGTCTGTGCCTCCCTGCTTTCAAAATTGAGTCTCCGGAGCTGATTTGTAGGCCCAAAATGGGGTCTCCGGAAGCTAGGTGTACAAAATTTCAGATAATAAGCTGCAATTTTTCTCAATTTCCAGCTACTTTTTGATGTGTTTTTTCGAAGAAAAATTTGGTAGAATAGACTTGACATGAAAAGTAGGGGTCTCTGAACTGAAATGGCCTAAACTACCCTCCCAAGGTGGGATGCCTTTTTAATGGCAATTTTGGTATGGGTAATTTTTTTTTTCAAAATTGTCTCCATAATTTGTAAAAAAAAAAAAGATTTCTAAAAAACTGTTGGAAAATTAGTCCGATTTCTCAATCTGAAGCCAAAATTTTTCCAATTTGCTAAATGTGTCCCAATTTTGAAAAAAAAAAAATGGCAAGTTTGTGTTAAATTTGGTCCACAAAATCTATATTTCTGTTAATAGCGTATGGGTAAATTGGTATAAGGTAATGGTCCTACATTCCACTCTTGGAGGCATGCCTATATCAAACGAAACTTGACTCCCCTGGGGTTGAACAATCCGTGGGCAACTGTGGACCGATAGGCTTAATCCACACTTCCACCAAGTGTTATATGTGATGCGATCAAGCAAAATGATTCTGAAGTCGGTCAGATGATTTTTCAATTTAACTTTTTCATGTACTGTATGTACCATTTAAAAAAGCTACATTTTTGCGGAAATCCCCATTGAAATTGACTCATTACTTCCAAAGATATGATCAGTTGAAGGTGGCCAAAACAGAGGAACAAAAGAACATTTTCCTCTCCTTTGTTTGGCTATATCTCAAAAACACTAATTGCGACTTCCGACTCATTTTGCTTGATCACATCACTATGCTTTAATGTGGCAATTCAAAGGCAAAACACTGGCATGTGCTTTTCAAAATAATGTGCTAAAATGTCAGTTGGCACTGATTTTGAAGCATGCTGTCAGTGTTTGCCTTTTGAAATGGCATAATAAAGCAATGTGCGTATGTGTGTGGAAGGTTGATTACTTAAGCCGGTGGATGTCATTTTATAACCAAAATAGCACCAATATGATGTTTTCCATGTTTTGCCTAGAAGTGTAAAAAAATTGCACACCCGCCACCCAACTACAAAATTTTATTAATATTATTTAAATATTTGATGATATGTGTATTGTACTTGTTTGCTTTAAATTCCGTATATTGTTATTATATCAGCAACTTCCGAGTTTTTTTTGGTACAAAGAAAATCTTTGTATTGTACGGGTTTTTTTTTTTTTTTTTTTTTTGTACAAGTCCCCAGATGCAAGACCGTCATTGAAACAACTGTATCGTGCAGACGGTAGACTGGGGTGTTTGATCATGTTTGATCAGGACTCGCCATTGGACTACAATTACTGTCAATGCAAGGTTTTGTGTTGAGTCAGCCTGATATTAAAATAATATACAATATATGACTGGCGTTTTTTCGTATGGACAAGAAAGATATATTGCCTCACAGAAAAACATCATACTTGTATCAGTACTCAAGGCTTTCAATAGTACATAATTACTTCCTAAAAAATTTTAATTCTCTATACCTACCAAAATCTTTAGCTGGGTAATCCCAGCTCGTTAAAATGTAAAGTCACGTATCCTATTCCTAACACAGTGCTCATCTGAGATTAAGCCACAAAGTGGCATAGCATTTAAGGATACAAGTGGAAAAATTTTGAAAATCAACATTAAAAAATACCTAAAAACATTTCCCCTTCCCTATATTTCTTCAAAGATTTTTAAAGAGTCCTTTAAAACCTAGTCATCCCAGCTCTTTAAAATGTAAGGCACAATATCCTAATAAACACCATGCTCATTAGAGATTTAAGCTACTCGATGGTGTAGCATCTAAAAAAAACGGTACAGAACGTAATCTACTAGAAAACTGCTTAAAGAAGTGCCGCCCCCTCCTTCAACCAAAAAATGCAAGAAAAAGATGTGGTAATCCCCTCGGTGGAATTACTGACGATAATTTATGCCGGAAGCCAACCATTACTTGGGGAAAATAGTTTGCTTTTGCTCAACTCACTGCAGATGAATGTGATTCCATCTCATCATCATGTAATTCTTGAAGAAAAACATCATGCATTTTTCTCTGTGTATTTAAGCCGGTCTTGACGTAGATCAAATTTGTGTTTGTATTTGATCAAATCTGTAAGTGGGATAGTTAGAATAATACGACAACATAGAATTTGAAAACACTATACTCGATTCCAAAAAAGTTTGTTTTGTTTATGTAAAAAAAAAAATTATCTGTTACCCTGATAAAACAGTTTTAAACTAAATCTGTTCCTTTACTTAGATCTGAGTAACAATTTTATATTCAACCAAATTGTGAGGAAAATGTGCTCCTAAAAACTTGTTTTTAGTTTGACTGCAAGCTCAAAACTTTTCAGAGACTAATTTAAATAATAACAGTACATGCATCTTGGATTTTTTCTGTCTGACAACAAGTATCCTGTTTGCCTTCATAACCACAGAATTAAAATAAAAGACAAACAAGTTAAAAATAAGAAGGTATTATTTCAATGTTACACCAAGATATTGAATGCTTAACTAGTGTGATGTCTGGGAGTTTCATGACTGTTATTGTAAGAATACATGAAAAATCTGATTCATCAAACACTGTACAATATTAAAACTTAACTTTTTTCTCAAGTCATTTGGGTCTAGGGATTCATGTGCTGTTAAGGGGCATTCGTGTCACAACCTCATCCCCGACTGCCTAAAAAAAGTTGAGATCTAATATTATCTGAACTGTTAGCCTTAGTATCCAGGTGGTACTAAACTCTTACGTGCAAAATTCGGTCGGTATCTGTAAGAAATTCAAAATTTTGTATTTTCGTCCGTAAACTGACAGAATTACAGCACGGTGGCCTAGGGACCGTGGGAAACAAGAATTTGCTCAAACACAAAACCCGCAAGATCGGGATCAACTCAGGAAGTTTTTGTGAATAAGCCTTTCTCAAAGGATATCTAGTGAATCATGAAATTAAACAAGGTGCGGTGGAATCACTAAATGCCCTTTAACAAATTATATATCTTTTACATTTTTCGTATGAAGGTCTTCCGATTTGCAATGGAAAGACCTTATTGTTGCGTGAATTGTGTGTTGTCTGTGTGTTTGTGTGTGTCTGTCTGCCTTTCTGTCTGTCTGTCTGTACAAACATTGTTATACACTTTTGGTGACACTTTTTCAACTTAGTGTAACTTTTTAGTGCAGAATTTCTGCACTAAAAAGCATTTCAGCATATAAGAGTGTGTGTTTGAAAAATAATCACATTAATCAATAGTTGAAAAACCATGAAGCCTACCAGGGTAAAAGAATTTTTCATATGAAGAATGAATACATAAAGAGTAAATATGTACATTTTAGAGCTCTTAAAGTGACTCAGTCTGTATAATCAGAAATAATAACTAGAATTAAAGATAGTCGCCTAAAGTGCCCAATTCCAAAGTTAGAGATAATAGATTTGCCATTTTCACGGAGTTAAAATGTATATTAAAACAGTGCCCATAGGATACTGTGTATAACAAAAATTATGATCCGGAAGAAATTTTATAACAAAATGTATTTTTCTATATGGAAGGACTTCGATTGGAGCCTACGTTTTCCACACAGTGATAGTATAGGGACAAGCATATGTATGTGCAAAAAAAAACATGGATTGTTTTGAAAAATGAGTGCGCCCTCATCGGGAAGGAAATCTCTGAGTCAGCCGTTAAATACAGTAAATGTTTGATTCTGATCCCTTGAAACACATTTCGAAAAGTGGAAAAAGTATGCCTTGTTTAGTTGGTTTGAGTGTTTTGGTTAGTATGTCACAGCTATTATTGACAAACTGAAGTTAAGGGCTTGGCTGATGCTAATAGCCTCGCCCCCCAGAAAACCAGATTTTAATGGAAGTGGTCACCATTTTGGTGTCGGTTTAGAAAGCTACTATTTCTTGTTTACCCTGTGAATCTTAGGAGGTTTGGGTAGATGTAGGAGCGAAGTGTGCCCCATTGGTCGACCGATAATAATTTTACTCACAAAATTAACGTGTTAGCTTCACATCAAAACGGATGAAGTATTGGCACAAAAATTACGCGGGATTTTTTGGACAAATGGTCATTCAAGTGTAAAATGTGTATAGTGAAAGTAGGATATCCCCTTTAAACCTCCATATGACAATTTCAAAACAGTTTACGAGTGACTGTGATACATGTATTCAAATATATTTCCTTTAACAGATTCACCACAAAGTCAGGAAATCAGTGGGGTTTACTGCTCGAAAAAAAGAGGGGGCGCATTTGGAGACGGACAGATAAGTGAGGGTGTTGATGAAACAGCAGCTGCTGGGGGGTTGAGGTCATACCTTCAGAAAAGTGTACCAAGGCATAGTGTACTTACATTTATGTAACAATGATAAACAATACAAGTAGCCCAACTATATGGGAAAGTTAAAGTATGGTATCTGTTTTTTCTCACTAAATACATAATAATGTTCGAATTTGGTGCCATGATTTCTAAAAAAGTAAAAATTATTTTTAATTAAAAAAGGTGTTGTTTGTAGTTTAGATGGCATATTGTTTTCATTTTATATTATTACAGGCATTTATATAGCGCCCCTCTCCCGAGGCTCGAAGCGCTTCACAAAAGAATAGTTAAAAACAAATCTAAAAAAAACGGTATTCAGTAACCTTTAAAATACAAATAGATAAATACAGAGAACTAATATCAATACAATTACCCTGATACACTATTCGGCCTAGAAGAAACACATTATTAGATAAAATTCAGTACATTATGAAAATGGACCAAACAAAATACAGCATAGAAAAAAGTGATGCCACAAACATTGGTATTTTAAAAACTAATCCTTCGAAGAAAGAGATGGTTTTGAGCAACTTTTTGAAAACTTTGGGACCTTGGGAGCCTGGCGGAATTGAATGGGACGGTTGTTCCACAATGTGGGGCCAATGACCGACCGACCGAAAATGCAGTATCGCCAACCATACGTTTGGTAAAGGGACTCAAGGCGCAGAGTATCTGAGAGATGATCTAAGGCCACCAGACAGGCTCATAAGTGTGAAGAATGTTTTTGCAAATATAAAGGTCCCCGTTTATGACACACAATTGTACACATGCAGCAGGATCTTAAATTCAATTCGTTGCTTGGACTGGCAACCAATGAAGATCGCGCAATAAGGGGGAAGCACTAGTGCGATAGGACACAATAAATAAGGCGCGCAGCGCGATTTTGAAGCCCCTGTCGTCGGGGTTGCGCACATTACTACGGGACATTGCCACACATAACAAAGAGTTGCCATAATTCAGCCGCGAAAGGACCAAAGACGTACGAATGTGCACAAGATCTCACGATCAATAAATTACGACTTCTCGACCATATTACGTAAATGAAAATGGACAGAGCGGCATAATGAGAAATATGCGTCTCCATCTTCATACAAGGTCAAAATATTAATACCCAGTACAATAATAATTTCACAAGTACCTACTACAGTTCAGATGATTCAGATTTCTAAAATTGAAAGATAAATAAATTTGTTAAAAATGCCCTTCAAAATTTTAGCAAAAATGGGTCTCTGCTCTACTATAAAATGGTTGTTAATGAGTCAAACAAGATAGCATGCTGTCTGTGCATCATTTTTTAAAGGAGATTGTCCTACTATAAACAAATTTAGGCAATAAAAAACAACCAATGGCAAAATCGTAATGAAAATCTGCTGTAGTGCTACTTCAGAACAAGGACATCTTAACTCTATTTCTTCAATGTTTGTAAAAAATGAAACTATAGCCTACGTTTTGTTTGCAAGCCTAAACGGCTTTTTTTAAGTATGTGTTCTTTTTAATTTAAGTGCTTTGTGTACTAGTCTTTGCTACGATCATTTGCTTGGCGGATATTACTTTTCACTCTTTCTTTTCAGAGGAAGGCATTTCCGCCTATCCCCAGTTCGATTCCAGCAGTTTGTAAATGAAGGATTCTAAGCCCGCAAGTGTGCCTGGGACATACCTTTGTATCCGCCCATGATAGGTCTTCCAGCATATTCAAGGTAATCAATCTTTTATATTGTTTTCATTTAATTATTGAAAAAATCCAGGCAAATCGTGATAGTCACATACCGTTTATTGTTGAAGTTAAAATGCTTGGATTGGAGGTGGATGATTAAGCCTTTTGCACCAAGAAATCCTGAGCATTTCTTGTAAATAAATAAATACTTGAAAATCTTCAGTACTATTTTGGGTATCTCAAATATGGAACAATCCCAAGTGAAGTTTGGATCATTTTGAAGTTTATAATGTCCTTTGCACCTTAGGCAAGGATTTTGACATGGAAATGCATGTGAATTGCTATGCTGAGAGAGATCTGACATGTCCTAAGGGTGACAGTTCAAATGGAACTCCTAAATTAATTTGGGTGCAAAAGGGTTAAGGTGCAAATCTTCACTTGATTCCATATCTGCACATAACATGTGGCTCTCCTCCCTCCCCATTTTAAATTTCTTGTTAATTAATTTTCCCATCATTGTTAAAAGACATAAACAAGGGCCTAACTAAAAAAACAATCATATTCTTTGGGCCACACGTGTGCTGCATTGAGATGTCGTAAAGTGAATATTGTCTTTTGTATGCATCCAATACGCAAGTTTGAACTGAGTTAAGGCTTAATGGTTTTAAAGAACTGTGTGCGATACAATTATTTTGTGCCACACTCCCCCCAATTTAGTGAGATAGTCCTTCTTTGTCAACTCTTGATTTTGAAGTACTTGTTTTCTTTTATATGCCGGGTGGGTTAGGATCATACACAATTTGCAATTGAAACTATCATGTATTTGTAAAAAAACAAAACTTTCAATAGTCACATATTGAAAAACCACTTATGAACCATTAATCTGTACAAAACCATTGATCTGGGGAGCCCGCAATTATACTTGTATTCTTTTGTGTTTGGATTAATTAGCGAGTTTGACCAATATTAACATGATTTTGATGATTTTATGATGGAAACAAGAAATCAGAATCAGTGGGAACGATGTATGTGTCCTTTGTACTTGTCGGCAACCTCTGAACCCTCTCTTTGACACTTATTGTACCAAACATAAAATCCATCAGAAATATTTGATTGTAGAATGATTGCTTTATAGAATATCAAGATTCTTGAGATGTGATATTGAAATTCAAAAAGATAGTGAGAAATTAAATGTGTTTGTGTCGTGATCGTAAGCCCCGTCCCCAGTTTTTTATTACCCTGGAAGCTGTTCTGATTTGATATTCAAATGAAAGCTATTTTTCTTGCCTCCAAATGAGAATTTCCTGTTAACAGTGTTATGAAGCACAGGAATCTATGGATGCATTCAATGGCAAGAGTGATACTTCTAGTATCAACCAAAGCCATCTGTGTATAAAAAAGCCAGAAGTGAGCATACTTTGAGTATCAGTCTTTTGTACTGATTAACAAACATACCGTCATAAAATCAGAACATACACCTTTAAAGACCTAGCAGTAAGATTCATCCAAAGAGTCAAAATATTTGAAATTTGCTGGAATAGCTTAAAAATGAGGATAAATCTCTAGAATTGAGTCCCATAGTAAATTCGTGCCAACTGAAAATTGGGAGAGAAAAGGAGAAAAAGTCAACATTCAAAGATTGAACCTCCACGTGGTTGTAGTAAGTGTCCGTACGGACCAATTGTGAACTAAAATAATCGATTGTGCCTTTATTTAGGCTTGTGATTTGCAGGGTATGTTAGATACCAATATTTGTTCCAGACATGCAAAAATCTGATTTTTTGGTGATTTTTTTTTTCATCTTCCTTCCCTGATTTATAAAATCACTGATATGCCTTTATAAGCTTAAATCTCATCCAAATAAGGCCATAGGTCACTTGTTAGCTTTTCAACCTATAATCCCATCCGAGTGGCGGATAAAGCTGGGCATCTCCAGTGATCTCCGAACCCCCGAGGTGGGCCTGATCCTGGATACGATCCCAGGCCATGCGGCAGGGGTCCAAGGGGTCTGCGCTAAGCCCCCGGTAGGTCCAGGGGCAGACCCTTGGAAAAATAATGCATTTTCACAACAAATTGGACATTTTTTGATCTCATTCTGGACCTTCGCGACTTTTTTCTTTCACTTTCAGATTTTTTGATAAGATGTAGAAGCCCCTAGCGCTGTCTATGGGATATTGCTCATGTGGTTTTAAAATGGGGTGAAAATAAAATTATTGCTGCCGTTCCTATAACAATGGTTAACAGGTTTTATGACAGGAATTTTGGGATTATTTCTTAGTGTTATGAGGAATGCCGGTTCTTGACATTGTTCTTTTATCAATCCCTAGGGGCCTGATATTGTGAATAGCTCTTGATGTTTTGTGATGACCTATATAGTACAATTGGTGATGTATTTGGCAGGTGTTTGATAGTAAGCATAGATAACTTCTTCCTTCCTCTTGGCATGTGGATCGCCGACCTTCTGCAACCTGACATGTGGTTTCTCACTGACAGACTCATGTTTGCTATCTCAAAGGAACAGGACAAGGTCATGATGCACTGAGTTTAAGCACCTGGGGGGTCCCCCAAATAAAACAATATATTCAGTTTTTAACCAGTGAGTCGTATAATAATGGGTAGGCCACGACTATCCCTCAATGTCGAGCCCGTGTTCAAATGTTTGGTGACTGATGAGGGCCTGAAGAAGTGACTCCAAAAGTTTAACATTACATGTTCAATGAAAGATAATTAAGACGGTAATTAGGGATTTCAACATTGTTTTACAAGAGTGGTTCAATGCACAAATCACAACAACGATGCATCCATTGCGTCCGCGTATTTTTAATCTCCCGGCGAGGGGCGGCTAAAGCCGCCGCGGGATAAAAATACGCTGACGCATCGGAATGGCAGAGGGTTTGTTGTTTGTGATGAACCACTCTGTAACATGTTTGATCCCTTTCAACAAACGAAAATCCTTGTGAAAACTATGATATAGTGTATAGAAGCACAAATTATTCCTCTACCGCAATACTACAATGTTCCCAAGTTTTCGACAAAATCTTTCCTTTCCTCGTAAAAATATTTTGCAATACTAAAGCAAACGGAAGTTTTTGCATGCTTGATTCCTTTGCAGTTTGCCCCTGGTACCCTTGCGCGTACCCATAGTTCTAAACGTGACGACCAGCGCGTCGACTTAAGCGCACCGCGTAAACTCACTTCCGTGCACACTGCGCCTTGCGTGACGCGCTAAATTTTGCATGTCAACTGTTGGTTGATAACGAATCAACCAACGGTACGCTCCTTAAGGAGATACGGTATTTGTTGAAATTCAAATCAAAGATAGTAAGCTATGTTTCTCTGATAAGTATTGTTTTTCTTTTCTTTTTTCCTTTTATTAAGATGATGAATCGCGATTTGTTGGATATAACTTTCCGTTGTGTTACAATCACAAGCATCTTGTAGGACTTTCCTAGTCTACTTATTCATCATATAACCTGCCATCCCCACACTGCATGGTGTGCTATAACTGTTGTGTTCCCTGGCTTTATACAGGGTAAATATAGAGTTTCCACAGGCCTGTTTATCCCCTGGGCAACTTCTGCCTATATATTGGCTTCTGAGAGTGGTGGCTGCAGGAAAGGGGAATCAGGTTTCATGGTGGAAAATTGATAGTTGATGGAGTGATTGACTCTGTGGTTGACCAGGTGATGAAAGTCGGTATTTGAATGGGGTGGTGGAGTTGTGGTGAAAGGGTGGGGGTGTGGGGGTACTTGATGGGCGGCAAGGATCCAATTGGTTAGGTGACGGGGTGTTATGTCTCCGTAATAATGCTTGAACTAAGCGTAACGCGCACACTAACCGCCTTGTGCGACCTGTACACGGGCGTATCGCTTGTCTATTTTAATCGCGTGTTTATGCGCTGTTGACAGCGTAGCGACTTCATGCACACACACAGCAGATTGTTCGAATCAGTTCAAACATTATTACTCAGACTATATATGAGGTGACATGGGACGTCAAAGCGGGCAACGAACAAAGCATGCCGGAAGTATGCGTGAGCACTGCAGGGATTGTGCTTTTAAATTCACGCTCAATCGGACTGATAAGGCTATTCCAATGCTGTAACTATATGGGCATATTCTTCCCACCTGTCATTAGGACCAGGGCTAACTTCTTGTTTGAAACATTATGTCACCTCATCTATAGTCATTGGTTGTAGATTGGGAAGGGACTCAGCCGGGGATGGGGTTAAAATGAAAAAAAGTATATCGCTGGCTATAGGCCTTATATGGGAAAACACTTGCATGCCATTTGTTGATGTACCTGGATTCACCTCCATCTCATTCACAACTAAACAACCATACCGCTGGAGTAAGCCACAGCAACCTTGATGCTTCATTTACTTAAAAAAGTAACATTGCTACATATAGGATATATCTTTCCATTTTAAGAAAATACAAAATTAGAGAATGTTAGTTTTGTCTATTTCTTTAGAAGTGCTGCATATTATTTGGCATTACCATTCTGTTCTCATGGTCTATCCTTTCAGTCTGCTCTAAGGGTGCTCGCCAACCAATTTATCAGAACCAAACTGCTTCCCAAGACCAACCTGCCAATGAAGATGCCCTCACACAGACCTTTGACCTCCCTCCAGATGAAGAGATTGTTGGACTCTTCCGAAGTGCATTCCCAGACAACTACCTGAAATCAAGAACTACACAATCAGGTGCATCACCAAATACAAGATAGGGGGTTCTGATTTACTTAAGACATTGTGGGTATGGTGATGGCGGAAAGCAGTAGGGAAAGGTAGTAGTAGTGGTGGCAGTGCATTAGGGAAGGAGGAGAAAGAAAATGGAGACAAGGATTGTGAGGTGTTGTTCCAGAGGAGCTGTTGGCAAAGGTGGAAGCTCATTCTGTGAGATGGATGTGTGCTAATTACAGATGCTGCAAGAGATCAGTGTAACCAAGGTGAGACATTGAGTCCATTTTCTCCATAAATGGAATGTTTGAAATTAAAAATTTGTATTTTTTAATTTCTTTAAGTTTGCACATTTTTAAAATTTGCCACGTGTTAGTAAATTCAGCGAGGAGGGGACTGATTTTGGTTTACTGAGACACATTGTTTTCTGGAAGAGTTTGTAGTAGAGATATGTACGCACCAACAAATGAACTACCATGAAACTTAGCGTTGTTCTCCGGAGGGAACATGGGTTTTTGGTATATCTAAAGTACTAAATGTATAATATTGTATTCTTCAATTAGGCTTCAAGCCCTAATGTACACAAACAATTCTGAATTATCAATCAATCACTGCTTTGGGGAAAATTAGACCTCTTGGATGTGACAAATGTGCATAAATGGAGTATTAATAATGCATTTTGACATTGTCCTTAAAAGTAGTTATTGTGAATGAATTGGTTATATTATGAGAGAAGGGACTAATGACTTAAGATTTACAGAACAATCAACGAATTAACAATATGCACCATTTTAAATAATAGTCAAGGTCCATTGACTTTGGCACGTCCCATAGTCTATTTGTGATGGCAAATCATACTCTTATCAAGAATTAACTTATTAAAATAGAGTACTCAAAGGTGATGCACATAAATTCGGCTGTGCGATTGACTGCTAAGCTCCGCCCCTTCTGGATATTCGACGCATCATTATTGTAAAAGGTATTTGATAAACCAGTATAGTTAAGTTCATTGATATCTTGCATGGCTGAGGTTTGCTTCCTGAAGGGGTGTTTCTAGAACGGCTTTGAAGATGAAACCACAAACTCTGCCGACAACCTAGGAATTACCCTGCCCGACGGAATTTCTCTAGTGAATTTAGTGCTGTACAAAAGCTAGGCTGATGGGCAATGCCAGCAGCCATGAAGCTATTCACAGATCCGAGGTGGGTTATTATTGGTGTTAATTTCTTTGTTCCATGAAGACAGGTTGCTTCATATAATTGTGTTTTGACATATCAAGGCTGCAAGTTTTTGAATAGTCATGCCAGATTATTCCTTTCAGATAAAAGTGCAGTTTGGTTTTTTTACTTTTCTCAGGCTCAAAGGTATGACTAACTAAAACAGTTTAGCATAAAATTCAACAAACTCTCCAATTCCTTTACTACAGTAAGTGAGCGTTGGTCGATTGGTGATGAAACCACAGTTGCTTGGTCTGCACGTGCTGTGCAAGTAATTATAGGTTAATACTTCGGCATTTAAATGAGACAAATTATGGCGGCGCTCATCTATTTTGATGTGAGTGCATTGACAAGCCTCAAAATTTCATCAGGCAATGCATGATTTGTCCCCGTTTTGCAGCACAGTAAATGTGCAGTATAACCTCGTTCTACACGCAGAAAACGGTTATAAAACGAACGTCATTTATCATAGTTTATTGTGAAAATTAAAATAATGCCATGAAAAAGTGCAACTGGACACTTTCAATACACTCGCACTACATTCGGCATATTTTTTTGAAATAATTATTGTTTTTGTTGTAAAACTGATTTGCTGCTACATGTGCTAAAGATACGCGCATGTATATGCGTTTAGGGCACAGCAGTTCATCACACTTTTGCTTTGTTTGGGATGCATTCATTAAATTGTTTGTGGATGTGTAGGATTCAACAAAAGGAAAGTAAATGCTAATTTAACAAGGCATTTGCTTATTCTGGCAAACTTTTTTTATGAAATGGCATAGATATTTTTACAATAAGCTTATATGTTAAAGAAGAGAAGTGTCTTATATTGTTGTGCTGCACATATAAAAATTAATCTGATGTTGTCTTGTGTCATTGTTGAAGGGGATTCAACCATGATGCAAATTGGTTCATCAGGAATAAAAATTCTTCTGCACTCAACACATAGTCTTTCCGCATTTTCTTTAGAACACTCAGAGCGTCTCCGCCTTCTTGAATAAAAATATCAGAATTATTGATGCATCATTTTCATTTCTGATACTTTACCACTGCATACGGTTGAATCCCTATACCTTGTGTGATCTATCTCACTTTGCATCAAATTTAAATGATCTGTACTTTTTTGCAGTGTCCTTATTTGAGCAAACAAGTTGTTTTTGAGGTCAAGGCTGTATTCGTGAGAGGTGCTTACCTTGGTCAACATAGCCTTGAGTCGGCCCCTAGAGCTGAGTGTGGGAGACAGGCGAGATATAGCGTGACCATTGCTATCACTGTTATTCGCAGGATGTACTGCAAGGACAGGCTGAACAAGAACTAGTGGACAGTTTTAAGTGAGTAACTGATACACATGCTAGTGTTAGGGATGCTTGCAACTAGCTCAAAATCCAGTTCCCCTCTGAGCAAACCAAAATAGAGCTCATGATCATAACAAAATCAATATGCAGGTCTCATCAGTGATTTACAAGAATAGGGTTATGATGCAAAGCTCCTCTGTTTTGAAGTAGGTTCAGAGGTCTTATCACTGAATCAAATTCAAACAATGTTTTTTTTTTTTTTTTAAATCTGTTTTTTTTTCTATTCTAAATTTTTAATTTAAAATTTGACCACAACTGGTCAGTCTCCTGCTAGCTGGCGTCCCTCCGTAGTGAATTTTTATTATCACTTTTTTTCTGGTGATATGCTTCCGTGTGAGGGAGAAAACAGAAAATCATACCATGATCGGATCAGCCACCTGTAATATAGAATATAACCACTATTTGTTTTTACCCTTCCATTCCTGTTCCTTAAAGACAACTTGTGACTACAATGAAGTGGAAGGCTTCTGGTATTTATTTGCTGAATGTGGACTCTATGATATACTCCTTTGACGTTGCAAGGGTATGGTGGGATTTGTATTACATAAAAAAAGGAATTAAGAGCTTATCTCTGTATGTAACTAGAGGGTCATTGGCAGTTGATTGAGTTTACAATTATCATTGGCAATGAATTGAAACATGAATCGATGTAGTATGAATCTTAAATTGTATCTAATTGTCTAGATTAGGGTGGCCGAGCGTCTAAGGCGCTATAATCGTCGACAGGGTATATGAGCGGCCCTGGTTCGATCCCGCGAGAGTGTGAGGTTTCTTGAGTCATACTCCAATAGTTCCTATAAGGTTTTTAAATTGCATAACCATGCAGCAATTAATGTAGTGTGAGTGTGGAATTTCTCCTCGCTCTTTTCCTCCTCGCTCCCCCCCCGTGTGTTAGAATATGCAGGGACAATGCCATGGGTGCACGCGCCTCATGGTTTCGGAGAGTCACGTAACGCTCTTGGTCCTGTGTTTCAGTGGAGTCAATCCTGAGCACGTAATAAGTTGCAGACCTCATCGTAAAGAGTAGGGGATCATCCCGGGCTGTTACTAGTTACCTCATCAGGTACCAGAATCCCTTAGGTGATGTGGAACCCGCTTTACCGGAGGTTAAAAAATTGATCCAGATCCTTAAATGACACTCCATTCAAAAAAGCAAGACTCAAAATAAGATGACACACTTATGCGCCGACCAGATATGCCATCTTTGTGTGTGTGTGCGCGCGCGTGCATGCCTGTGGTGTGTGTGTGTGTGTTTGTGTTCATGCAACATATAAAAACATTGCCACTTTAATTCAGTGTCCACAGTGGATGGGTGACCATCAAATATTGTGGCCTGATATTGCTGTACAGAGTTTCTGGAAATGAGTATAATTCCTTGAGTTCTTAAAAAAATCAGATTTAAAAAAAAATCAAGACAGTAAGGTTTCCTGTTTGTATATATATGTCGTCTTTAAGAAATAAGTTATTAATAACAACATGGAGACTCCTATACCTACTATAGGTACTTTTGTTTCCGATTCCTAGGCGAGAGGTCTCATAAAGCACATGCTCTTGAAGTTGTCTTATCTAAAGGATCACAAATTCCGTCCTCCCTGAATCCAAACTAGCCTTATCAGCCAGGGATTCCTAACCAGCCATAGCCAGGTGCAGAAACGCCGACAGTGCCGTAGTACGCTGTAATGACCTCACATGATGCCATTGATTTTCTACTCAGAAAGGTATGCATTTGTATAAGTATGGTCCGATCCCAAACTTTATCTTCAGACTTTGATCCCCACACATAGTGTTGACAGGAGTTCTAAGCCTTGCACTTATTATAACTACACCATATAACTTCTTACCATCCTCTTCTTCTTGTTCGCACATTACATCCAAGAACTTGCCTTTCGTCTACATGGAGTTGAGAGGCGTTGTCCTTCATATCTTGAGCCAGGAACAACTGATGAAGTGGCCTGCTGTTGGAAACCCCGTCCAAGGATGCCATCAAACCTCTGTTGAGTAAAGTGACTTCTGCCTATGCTAAGTCCAGATCAAGGTAAGATGAGCATTTAGAACACAGTGCTTGTTTTTTAAACTGTAGGCCTTTGTAGCGTATTTGAAGATTAAGATAGATTTAAGGAAATAAGGCTATTCATATACATACCATTGTTCCCTGAGTAATATTGATATTACCTATTTTGCCACTTTAA
>JAMKCH010014933.1:0-40898 GCA_023653785.1 Ophioderma brevispina | reverse complement strand
TATATAGATACTTGAATTTTCAAAAAAAGGCTTGAAATTGAAGAGATTCTGATGTTTATATTTAAATTTAACGTTTTTTAAATTAAATTAATTTGATGAAATTTAAAAATGGCTCTTTCTCATGATCTTAAAATATAATTACAGTATTTTTTGGGAATATAGTTTTAATGTGTGACTGAAACATCATAGTCAATCACGTCAGGTGCATGCGCTATTTTCTGGTAATTTGACTAGTGCTCAGCTAACATGGTAGGCCCTATTGCATTTTAGACCATAAATAAATGTAAAATAGCTAGAGTCTGATTATTTTGTTGGACAGACACGAACACAAGCATGCATGGTCTATGCGAGCCAGGAGGAATGTTGCACCTCGTTTCTAGATGTGTAATTGGTCAAAGCAATGGGCCAAACATCTGTGTTGCTTGTTGCGCTTACAGGAGGTGTGCATATCTCCTGTCCAAGTAGTTTTCAATCTCATTATAATGTTTAAATTAGCACTAGTTAGGTGTCTGAATTAGTTTCATGGCCCAGACCAGCCCACATTCCTGGACTTGGACTAGGACTAACTGGACTCGGACTCGGACTCAGACCCTGCCGGACTCGGACTTTTTTTACTACATTCATGCGCAAAGTGGGGGGGGGGGGTTTCGTAGGTCAAACATCGATCTTTGTTTGGTATCAGTGTCTAGCTATGTCCTTCTTTCTCCTTCTTCAAATAAAGTACAAAGTAACCAAGTCTTAACAATATGGCGTCATATGAACGCCATCATCAAGTCGTAACATATTGGCGTCATAAGACGCCATAACTGAGACTTATTATATACGTTATTTGGTAAGACAAATCTCCAAATCAAGGTTTTTTTTCGGCCATTTTCGCATTTCATGCAAGCAAAAGTGTATCTATTTATTTGGGTTGCCAAAGTCAGCATACACATGTTATTACCTTTACATAATAAGAAAAAAAAATACAAATATTGTAAATATTTGCTTTACAGTAGCATCAAATACAGTAACAATTTTGTTTTTGGCATTTTAACTAGTAACTTTTAGGACAGGGCAACTCCCCCCCCCACCCTTCCCGATTTACCGTTAAACCCGCTGACCTCCATGAAGAGTTGCATACCCTCCATTTTGTTCGCTAAAATGACCGCAAGGGATGAACTTACAATTACATAAAAAGCCTTAGATCATATTCGTTTTTTGTTGCGACAGGAATCATCCGTAGGGGTGGGGGGGGTGGTACCCCTCCTTTTGTTGACGAGGGTTAAGTAAACATAAGTTATCCATGCAAGTTATTCGAACAACCTAGAAAATATCATGCCGAGTCCGATTTTTTTTAAATTCTTCATTGATTATTTTGCAAATATATCTTTCATTGGTAATATTTCAGGCAGAAATATTTTTGTGTATTTATTGTGTCAATTTTATGCCAAAAAGGTTTTTTCCAGTAGGGTCTCGCGCATTTTGATCCTGGAGGCCATTTTAATAGGCATTTTTTTTACTTTGTTTTAAATTTGATGACTGAGAAATTTATATGTTTATAGACCAAATAAAGCCCCTCATAGACAAAAAAATCATTTTAGAACAACATAAAAGTGATTCCAAAACGATTTTTTTTTTTAAAAAAAAAAAAAAAAAAAAAAAAAGTAAAATGTTATTTACAAGTGTTTTTTTTACTATTTGGCCCAGATTTGAGCCATTCCTGGGGCCAAACATTTTAAAAATGAAAGGTTTAAAAAAAGACATCTTTGCTGTTAGTTTTTGGCTTAACGTACTAGTTAGGCTTAACTTCTAAAATATATCCACCAATTTCATTTAGGAACGGTGAAGTTAACATTTCCTAAAGTGATGAGCACCAGTAATTCTAGACGATAACAAGTGGAAATTTAATATATTGGTTAAAAATCATTTTTTTGTAAAGCCGCTTGACCTTAATTGGTAAGACGCTATATATATATCAAATGCCGTATGTATTATTATTATTATTATTGCTGTCTAAGAAAAATTCATTCTGAAGCACTTGCACTCAAATGTACTCGATATACTTGATTTTTTAAACATCATACTCAAATGTACGCCAACCCAAACAGTATATACTTACTCCTCCAAATTTACTCTAAAAGTACTAGTTTTCGCTTCTCGCTCCAAGATTGTGTACCTTAGTTATTTTCCAGAAAGGTATGTTTCTAGCACATGTATTCTTAACATGTCTCGATATAACCTCTAATGCCTCGATCAAACATCATAGCAAGATGTACGAAAAGTACTCTTTTTTGCACCTCAAGAATAGCCAACTACATATCAGTACAACCTAACTAAGTCAAATTCTTACAAAATCCCAAGCGAATTACAAAAACTATATAACAAAATACATTTCGAGCGGATCTTACAAGGGGAGACAAACAAAACACGCGGCCTGAATCAGTGGAATAATCATAAGGCACCTGAGGATGACATTTAAATATCTATACATGGTCCCACCAGAAACAAAACGTAACAGGAACTATCGAGTACGACTTTCCGATTAGGAATAAACCACCTACGCTTTTCTAATTTGGGGTTGCTGTAAGAAGAGCCATGCATGTTCTACTTAATCTTTATATGAAAGGGATAATTTTACATTTTATTATTTCTGGACTGGAACAAACTTATTTTTACAAGTATGGCGGCATTTGTCCAGAATACCTTGTAGGTAGGAAGCATAAGCTTAAAGACAACACGATCACTGGTCGGTAGCCAATGGAACTCTTTGAGGAAGAGATCAATCTAGCACCAGTCTGGCTGCTCTGTTCTGCAATATCTGTATTTTACTTCCGATCTCTGGCATAACATTCTATACCAGTAGTGCATTGGCATAATTTAGTTCTGCTAGAATAAGATCAGCGCGCGGAGACGAGATGATGATCAACGCCTCGAATTATGGAACAACATGAAGCGGCGGATCCGGCAAGTTTGCCGAAGATGAAATTTTACAACTTAGTGATGACATTCAGTCATATTCAGTAATGGAAATTGTCTGATCGAACATAAAACCAATGTTTTGATTGGCCGAGTGTGACGAGGGAACATACACAGTCCAACAACCTTTGGTAATCTCGTTGGGGTGGCTGATGTAGATAGGATGGAACATGAGATGAAATGAGTTTTCACTAGGGAAATTCCTGGAGAGGATTCGAAACGGGAGATTACTTTTCGGGCGGTGCTCGTAGTGTGCTTTTTTTTATCTGAAATATTTCAGGCACATTGGAAAAGGAAAAACTAGTACTATGCTCGAATGGCATTGATTTCTAGAGGACATTTCTAAGAATCTATGCACATTTGAAACACCCGAAAAAATACATATTACATTCTGAGTTCATTTTGAGTACATTGTTCGAACTGTCTGTAGGCATAACCGAGGGCCATCTTGGACATGGAATGGTACTTTACGATCAAATTCGAGTACTGTGCGGCAAATGTACTTTTTCCATAGACATTACTGCAGAGCAAATTCGGAAAGGGATAGTGCTTTCCAAGTGTATTCCTTAGATTGCACATTTGCAACAGGCAATCTAGACTACATTTAAGTTTACGTTCATTCCAAAATTTGCTATTACAAGTCTTACATCCAACCATTAAATATTAAAAATATAACCGATTTGGAACTTCAACTTTTGAAGACTTATACCTTATGTTGTATTATGATAGTTATCTAACATTTTAAATCAAGAAATGGAGCCAGCCACTCCATAAGCCCGAATGACAAGGACATTCCCGCCTATTTTAGTATTTTAACAATGTGATCTCAAACGACCCTTAGATTACCTGAACACGACGAAGTATTTCCAAGATAAACACGTAATAAACGATAGATATACAGCTAAGCTCTATGAGCCAAAATGTATGAAGTCTTTTTAATGTGGTTTTAAATTTTTACCTATTTTTATATAATGCAAAGTTCAGAAAACGTACAAATAATCTGATCTTCAAACACCTTCTTTGAGATTTACATCTATTGAATTAATTCCGAAAATTTATACGATCGTATATATATCTAATGCAAGAGTTCACAGCATTTTACAATATGCTGTAAACTCTTGATGTCCTTAAGTGGCATTCATCAACTACCTATTTCTTCCTTTAGTGGATTTTCAAGCTTACAGATGGCACTTAAATCCCTGTACTTCTATAAATGTTCTTCAGTCCTTAGTCGACGGATTATATCCAAAGCAGATGTAATAATCTTGTACTTAAACACGCACGTAGGTTTTAAGTACTGTCGCAAGATTAGGATCCCCGGGAACCCATTAGATGATGTATTATACCTTATAAGTCCTTGATAATGGTATTTCGCAGGTGTAAATCTTGCACTGCGGTCAATCATTACAACAAGTTGACCGGACATCCTCCATAGAAACTGAATGTTGAAAATGCACGCTCTACCTCACACAACATTGGTAAGGGAAAATGCACGTAACTCGACATTGTGAAGTCAATTACTCCCAACAAACCTGTTTTGGATAATATCTGCACAGAAGGTAAATTACATTTGGTTATCGTTCGATAAATACCAAAGTTTATGCTTTTGTAAAAATTTCATGTAGGTACCTCACTTCAAAAATTATTACTTTTGAACCTGACTTCCTACAGGCCGGCATGGAGGGCTCTTTACTAAGCACTGTATCTTCGTTCACTAAAGTATCTGATCAGTTAGTTGCATTAACCCTTCTGAAAATTCGACCCAATTTTTTAAACAATCTGAACAGTTTTACCTATAGGTACCTTTGCAATATTCATAAAAATGGTAATAACCCACCCTGTCAGCATAATCACCTCATCTTATGCGATACTCACTGTTTGTAGATTGGCTCATGGTCATGTTTCGCATCTCACAGAACATGTTGAACGCATCCATTTACATTTAAGGGGTTGATATCCGGTACTTTTGAGGTGTTTTTGCAAGAATTTGAAATGTTATTTATTCACATGCATCAGTGGAAATGTTCTGTTGACTCAAATCATCATTCGTTTGATACCACTGGTGTACCGATGGTGTTTTCTTTCGGTTTATCCTACCAGCATTTGGGATTGGCTTTTCAGCCGGCTTGGCCTGTGTAACGTTTGTGTATAATAAAATAATTATAATCAAAAAAAAAATATTATAATAAAAAATTTAATTGGGGGAAATATCGTTTATAGGCCCCATCCCTGTGCTGATTTCTTTCTTCCTTTATACCAATGCTTTGTTTTTTTGTATTTCTTCCTCCGCAAAGAATATTTAAGACACAGTTTCGAGTTTACGAGTGCCGACTTTATAATTTTATATTCTTATGCCCTTTTTGCTTTTTCCTTTTTGATCTTGCCTAATGGTAACTGTTTTGATTTTATTAATTTAATGTTGTATTGTGTTTTTATAGTCTTATTTGGGAACTGTTTGTAACAAATTGAGACAAAAGCAGAGAAGGAAAAAAAGAAACATTTCCCGTGCTCGTTCCCATATTTTTTTTATTTTTTTAATGATTTTTTGTTAAAATTGTAAACTGTCCTTAGTTTGTTGTATGATTTTAAACAGAAGACCGAATGTTGTTCCTTTTGAGATCTTTTGATCTTGCATGACTGAACAATCCGAATCATCACCTTCATAAATGTTTACATAGTCCTTGAATATTTCAACTACGGATAATCATTAATTTATTTATACCAATGTGCCAACTAATCCAAACACCATTCATCCTGTTGGCAGACATGAAAACAAGATCTTCCATTGTTGAGGATAGTTGCTAAGAGTTAGCCCTTATTGCCATAGCTTTTATCTATACCCGAATTACAGTAGTAGTGTTGAAAACCCCTTTCATTTACCCATCAGAATTAGCTATTACTGATTGCGGAAATCTTTCTTGGGTAAAAGAAGGAGGACAACTAGCTCCTATTCAGAGACTTCGGGCTGCGCGACTGAAACAAATCCGAATCAATTATAAACTTACTAAAGAACTGGATAGAGCTCTATAAAAAAAAGGCTGCTTGAAGGTTTTTAGTAGAGTTGCAATATTGTCCTGAAGTACTTTGACCTTGTGGCAGCTATTGCCCCTACGGCTACATGCATATCTTTTTTTTCTTCAGAGAAGGTTGATTGCCTACATTCCATGAAGTAGCTGTATGAATCTTACTCGCCCAAACTTCAACTGGACTTGCAAGCATTTGCTGTCAATGATGGGAAAATTTAGTATTCGCCACATGCCTACGAATTCGGCAACGTTAACGGAATAAACCGCATGTTCAGGTGCCGAATTTTAAGTGTTTGCAGAATACTAATGTCATCCCGTCAAGTAACTCTGTTTGCTGTTGCTTCCCAATCAATCCATAGTCCTTTTCTGCAATATTATTGAAACAATAACCGGTGCTTGGCGCAAAATCGGCCTAGTCCCTTCTGCATACTAGTTATTTGTTTCGGTGAACAAAACAATGTTTACATAAGCATATACTAATCATCCACCCCCTTTTCAAAAAATGTAATGGTACGGGCCAAAACTACTTCCACGTGCCTGACTAGATAAACACACATGGTCACAGAAAAACGTCGAAAAACTACCAAAAATGCTAAACGTACCTCAACATCAAATGCTGTATTGGTATTCCACTTGAGCTTTATACCCGTCTCTCAATTTCTGGAAATTCGGTTACTTTACTGAAATAATGCTGCGTAACACGCTGATGCTCTCCTCGGTCGCGTAGTATTTTGCATGATGCCTTGCTAGCATGTAACCGCACCGCCTTCGGGTACGGCGGTCCGTAGTATTTCCCACTGGTAGTCGTGTTACAGACGGCTAAAGATATTATCTAAATTGTACTCGCGAGAGATAACGCCTACCAGTCCGTCCTAGCGAATGTGTGTAAATGAAACTTAAATCAAATATGTCTCCGGAAAACGAGGGATTCTATTGAGGTTTTTACATCAAGGTCGGTACTATGTTTTTGTTTGTGAGGTATGTGTCGTAGTTGGGTTTGAACCTATCGACCCTAGCGAGTAAATTGAAGGTTTTTGTCGGGTACTTGATCGGTGCTCGCAGACACGGAAAAGTGACACCAATCTCTACGGGTACATCCATTTTCCCATATGCCTTTCGATATTTTTTTCCATTTTTGAGAATTTTTCAACACTGGTTTCATCACAATTTACGCAAACTTTTGTATTTTTTCAATTTTAGAAACGGATGACGTACTAACGGACGCCGTAGCCTTCTGGGCGTGTGTAGTGTTTACATAGGAAGTCACCCTCGTGCGAGGTCACTTCGTGATCACGTAATGTTTATGCATTACTTCATTATCGGCAGAGCCGCCGGCGCGCGGTAATTGGCCTAGAGAGAAATTTTAATAGACTAGTGTATACATCATCCGAATTATATTTTGTCACTGCTCGCGTGGAAGCTTGTTGTAAGGAATTGATCTCACATGCAATCCGACCTTCTCCCGGAATCAAACGAAGTGAACCTCCTGTTGTGTTTTATTGCCCTTATATCGTTTTTGATTCTTACTTCTCTACTCAAAGAATAAAAGTAATAACACCATAATCAAAGATGTGTTGAGAAGATTTCAAACCGTAACGTCCCGGTATATAGTTTCACTATAATACCATCTGCCAGCTAAGCAAACTGAACTTACGCTGGTTCCCTGCGACTTGGTCTCTCACAACTAAAGCGAAGCCCAAGGCGCAGGTCACCAGCGTAACTAATCTGGCAGAAAGGCGTTATGTCCATCGAAGATGGTATAGTCGGAGTGGATAAAAGCCACAACATTGACAAGTTACCATAGCATATGTGCAGCAAGCAAATGATTGGCAGAATTTCACAGTCATGCACAGAGTGTGGAGGTTGTATCACGTAGCAGTGCAAAGTCCTGGTTCCAATTATTTAAGAAGTAAGGACATGGTATATGCCTTACTAGAAGCCATTTACAGGTCCTAAGCAGCGAGAAACAAAACTTTTGGATTGGATGACAGCCCACACATCACAGTGGATAAACTCTTCAGTTCATTGACATTTAATAGATGATCTGACCCAGTGTCATGAGAGGACCACTATGTGTACAATGCCCAGATAGCCACACAACTATGAGTTACAATAGTCATCAACCAAGGGCACAGTTCAGGGGGTTGTATTTACATGCATTACATGATCTGATCTTGTGGATTCTAGGTACATATATCATACACCAAAGATCAGGGGGTTTGTGTTTACAAATACACTTGTGAATGAAAAGCATATTGCATGTGGCATAGGAGTTCGATCCTTCAATTGCCTCATGTGACAAGCGTGTTTAAAACCGTTATGGGCGGAGTTTGGACTAAGTCCGTTACTCAAAATAGGGACAGAAATAATACCCAGAAAATCTTCGAGTTCTTCTTCGCAATACAAAAGACGTCGGATTGAAAGAAACTGACCAACTACAAAAAGTTACGTTGTCGTAGTCAATTACTTTGTATTAGCAGGGGACTGTAGTGCAGAGTGTGCGCTTCCGGATTAAATTTGAAATTTTGCACACAGTACTTTAGGCATTGATAATCCAAAAAATTGATGGAAGCACTTGCCAACCCCCTTAATGGCCCCCAGCTTGGGTTTCAAGGTTATACAGGGGTCAAAAATTTAAAATGTTCTGAATGTGTTTAAAAAGCACACCATGGTGTTTGTCTGCTAACAGGATTCCAAAAGTATAGTTTTCACTATCTTATGCTTATAGTTCCGGAGTTATGGGGTAAAAAACTGTAAAAATGGCTTGAAAAGTCAATTTGGTTTGTAAGGGTCCAAAAGTTAAAAGTTGCTTTGATTTAGTTAATATGAGGTGCAAATTGTTTCCTAGCTTAAAGGATTGAAATAAGGAATAGTTTGCCGTATCTGTTATGCGTAGTTTGCACGTTATCCAACAAAATAGGTCGAAGGTCAATAGAATCCAATAGCTGCCAATAGCTGTTACTTATTCGCCCATTTTGGTAATAACCAGACACGTAAGATAGTCAAAAACTATTTCATATATTCATTCTAATGATACTAAACCAACAATTTGAACCACATTTTACACAAATGGAAGCAACTTGTAATTTGACCCCATATGTACAAATCAAAATTGACCTTTTTTTTACCTTTTTCCAGTTTTTACCCCATATTCCTAAACTATAAGTCACGTAGTATAAAACTATACCTTTTTGAATCAGTGTAACCAGACGACACATAGTGGTGTGATTTTTTCAACACAATCGGATCATTTTAAAAAATTGTACCCCTGTGTAAACTTGAAATCAAAGCTGGGGGCCATGAAAGGGATTGTGCAAGGGCTTCCATCAATTTTTTTGATTATCAAATCTATAAAGTACTTGTGTACCAAATTCACAATTTATCCGGATTTGCACACGCACATAGATCTGTTCACTACAGTCCCTCACTATATGGATACTATGTATCATAGTGTGTCTACTCCAAATTGCTTTTAAACATTGCCTACACCAACATCCGTAAAGATAGAACTTCAGTCACCTGTGTGTAACAATCAGAACTTTTATCTTGACTATTCATAAAACAATGCTTTCACCTGCTTTCATTAAACTATTCCTGGATTTAGTTTGCCTTTCTTTGACATTCTAGGCGGTTGCTTGACTATTGATTGGACTGTGAATGGCCCAACCGCTCAGTGTTGGCTATCATGGCTATTATATCGCACATCATACACAAATACATACACGGCTAATTGTTATCTACTAATCCCTTCATTCATACCTCCACTACAAAAAGTTGAGGCTATTCCACTATCACTGTGATCCAGGAGTGCAATGGTTTTGGGGTGTTAATAATTATAATAGGCTGTTTTGTTTAGAGTGTATCGGTGCGCGTGGCTACAGAGCGCATAGCTCTTTCCCATTGCGCGTATGTTCAAGGTATTATGTTTGATAAGATTACTTTGCAGGGGAAGTTTCTGGAGCTTTGTGTACATTCAATACACAACCAAAAACACAGCTGAACTTCAGCACCTGAAATCTTACTGTAAACCAAGTTTAGGGTGTCAATTCGGAACCCAATGTTATTGCATGCAAGGTTAATGTTTCAAATTCATGCGTGACATGACATTGCTACTATTAGCGAGTAGATACATGTGCAATATTTTGGGGGAATTGTGTACTTGGTTGATAAAGCATGAAATTTGCAACATATCTAGGGCAGTCCATAAGAAAGATATTTAGGTACTATAGGGCATCGCATTTTGTCTTCTGATGAATGCGGCCATTTTTTCAAAAATGGCTGCCTTAGTTGCTCTTATCCCCTCGATTTGAGATTTAGTCGATAAATACTGTGCTTTTAGGCATCACAGCATGCCAGTTCATGCACATTGGATGTGTTAGAAAGACTTTCGACCAAATGGCTATTGCAGGTTTTATCCCATGGCAGTAATGATGGCCATTTTTCCCAAAATGGCCGCCATTAACAGCTATTTTACATATTTGCTTAAATAAATATGTAGAAATTATTTTTTTTATACAATCAATAAAGTGAAACCATAAGTTTTGTATGTTGAGCATTTCAATTGTTGCTTCCAACAAATGGTGGCCCATTTCAAATTGGCGCCATTAATTACTCTTTATAGTCTATTGTAAACTGTACCTTTGGTTATACAGTCATAAAGTCTTTTACAGTTTGGATAGCCCTAATGGGTTTTAATTAAAAAGAACAATATAAGATTAATTTGATATAACAGTGGTTTTCACTTACAACTATCTATCACTGATTATGCATTGGGTTTACACAGTGTAGAGATACGTTCATCCTTATTTATGTGGTATGAAAAGGTATGTTTTGTAATACCTACAATAAAACGCATGTACAGGCATGTTTTGTTTTTTTCAACTGAATGTATCCATCTGATCCACTTGAGGGCAACATTCTGACTACAAACAGTCTTAGCTCTGTCAGAATCAATGTCATTGGCAGATGTTACTAGTCCATTACAAAAAAAAATTAAGTAAACTAGTGGTCTTGATGACAGTACCCAAGAGTGCGTTCCATCAGGCTCGGAAGGCACTCTTAATACCCACAGTAGGCAAAGAGGTCTTTCCTCAATAAAGGCAGCAATCATCAATCACTGAGCATATCAAGAGTGCCACCAATCAAGTTGGTACTGTTGGGCTCAAATGATGATTGCATCTCCTGACTCCATTTCCCAAGTGAATAGGCATGGACTAGAAAGAAAATAGTATTGGGCAATCATCCATATTAAAAAAGTATGCCAGACTTCCAAGTTGTGGTTCAAATGGGTTTTCAGTAAGGCCAGGGTAATGCTTGAAAGCAGCTCTTCAGTGCAGACTGTAAGCAACTTGAAAAAAATTTGTGCAACATCAAAAGAGACATCTTCTCTGATATGAGGTGCACTTCTGCATTTACCCCTTTAGATTCGACTGCAATTCTCTTGTTAAGGAATATCCACATCTTATCTGAGACCCTTCATGAACACGCTGCACTCGTCGTCAACGTAGATATCCGTATCATGCAACTTGGGAGTAGATGTCTTTGATATTAACGAAGAAGTAACCCGTCTGCTGGAGCGTCATTTTCACAGACTGGGCTCAAAGTATGCAAGGAGCTTCAAGGATCAGTGTGTTTAAATACAACTCTCTTCTTGCTAAAGCCAAGAATGAAGCATACAGCCGATCCTACATGTAACCAACGTTACCTTTTCCATGTAGGTAAGCAATTTACAACTTCTAAGTGCAACATATGCTTATTCATTATACGTATTAATGTCCAAAGTCGTGCGAACAGTTTTTTGCAAAATTTTCCCATAAAAGACCAAGAATTTGCTTAACAATCTACTAAACCACTACTGCCAGTCTCTTAAAACATGTCCTCAGATCATGTTTTCATCAAGCTCTCCATTTCATCTGTCATTCCGCAGCTGAAAAATCCAGGTGATTGAAAGACTAAGCAAACAGTTGTAACTTCTCTCAGCGATAATGATCCCCGAGATAATGCAGTCAGCATACCGTCAGTTTCACAGTAACGAAACATTGTTACAGGCGCAGAATAACATCTTGATTGGTTCCCTTGCAAACAAAAGAAGCTGTGTTAGTGTCCTTTGGATTCATGTCGCGTTTGACAACATAGACCACAAACAGCTCTTAACCCATCTAACTTATTCTTATCGTGTCCAAAACACTGTGTTCTTCAAATAAGATCCGCCAGAGATGGGTACAAACATTTGGCGCTTCACTGAATTCGCAAAGCGGTCCTTGTTTGGGCATTGTTTGCTCCAGCAGTGGGCACTAGATGTTCCATTGTCTGTGATCCTGTTCCAAAACCACCCACAGGTAGTGTCCTGATATGCTTCCATGTAGCCCCATTCGCAAGGACCAATTCTGGTTCTCAATCTGTTGGGGCATCGCCATTCAGTCCATGAGAGTCAGGTCCAGGTGGAAGATGCTCACAAGGTTCGATACCAAGAGATGTTATTGGTTGATGGACACGTCTTCTTTCCACAATGCACCTCTCTTAAGCTCCTTAGAGACTGTTTTCAAGAGGTTGGACTGTGCTTAAGAAAACCTCTCTGGATTTAAGGCGATGGCAGCAGTATCTGTCCAGACATAGGGTGCGTCGCGATTAGAGATATTGGCTAAGCTCTGCTCTTGGATATCGTCTTTCTGCTACATAACGAAGGTTGTGCGATGTTTGGTGGAGCAATTCATGCTAGGATGTGTAATTTCCGTTGGTGTTGGAAACATCCTGTGATGAAGCCGGCAGGATGCATTAATGCTGAATCAAGCCCTTTTTCTTGGCATGTAGTGATCTTTCCCATACGGGCAAGCTACTCTGCATGAGTAGCACAGGGCAATGCCGTCGATCTTAGGGTTATATGGGGACGAGGCACCCCATCTTGTGCCAGTGAGTTTGTTCAGATGTATGCGTGAACAGTAATTTACTCTTCGTTTCTCGAGGTGGGTCTTATAAGAGAAGAGCGCCGGTACCAAGGTACATCCTAAGTAGGACAGGGTTATCACAGTGTCCAGGAGGATGTTCCAGCCAGGTAAACGTTAAGGCGAAGTTTGGCCTCCACCCGGCTGTCTCGGATAGTGTTTTTAGTTACTTACCAGATTAGGTAGGGTTGATTGAATTTGTTTTGATTGATTGAATTGGAATTTGAAGCATCTGAATCCAGGAAGATCAAGAATTTTATCCAAATTTCGCTATGGGGTACATACACAAAGATCCTCACAGCTGACAATTCAAATGTATCCACCATATGGTCTTAGTATGGGAAGGCAACTGGTTGTCTTCTCTTTATCTCTGGTAATAGTATATGTTTTGAATTTCTATCTTTAATAAATTATTCTCTTATTCTCTTTAAATATGTTATTCTTAAATTCTTGATAATTAATACATCATAGTTGATTTCCCATTAAAGTGTATCTCTTGGAATTTGTATTGTCGCTGATAAATTGATGATACATACAACCGTTTTTAAATATGTGAAGCGCCTAGAGGCCTCTGCTTAGGTAATATATGAAGATTTATTTATTATTAATATGACTATTATAAAAAACTTTATGAAAGACTGAACCTGTTTTAATACTGCCTATACAGAAAGAACATGAAGGAATAATCAGGTGCATGCATGTGTTTCCCGCCATCTTGTGAAGGTAAAAAGAACTTCTTGATTGCGACATCGGCGGACTCAGACCCGTATCGTTATCTATATGTAGCGGTCATGGTAAAACACTGGTAAAACAGTAATTGGCTGTCATTGTTTGCATGTTGTGACAGCCTTCACAGGGAATACCTGTACTTGTGCTATAGTGTATGCTCGTATCAATAGAACCATACCTCTATGATCCTAGCTAACAATTATACTCTTGGAAAGCCCCCCCCCCTGAAAAAAGTTTCAATCTTTTGTTATGAAACAAACAACTAACAAAATAAATTGTGCTAGAGTTGTTTGCAGTCAACAGGCAAAGTCAGCGATTGGCGACTATTTTAAATGTCTGCCACTGGGCTCGATGCCTATTAAGGTTATATTTTGCATGCTGAGTCACAAAATGTCTGCCATAGTAAAATCCACAAATGTATTTGCTGCCTATTTAAGGCTTTATTTTGGCATTGCTGTGCTGAACAACAATATGCTTTGTAGAAAAAAATATGCATATGCAGTCGATTGAAAAATTGGTTAAAAATATGGGAATGACAGCCATTTTGGGAGAACGGATTGCCATATTTAAAATGGTCACCGTTGGGTTACAGAGAAAAACAACTTTGTAATATTTACCCATTAATAAGCTTCTATTTTAATGTGGGCTACAAATCATTTTTGATACCCCAAAACAAAAAAAACAAAAAATTCAGTCCATGACATGAGCTTACACCCAAAACAGAAATGGTAGCCATTTTGGAAAATGGCGCCATTGTTGTTACACAAAAAATCTGCGCTGACCCTCTAGCCAAAAATCCTTCTTATAACATGTCCCAAACTCTGATGGCCAAATTTATGCTTTATCACCAAGGTGCCACACCAAATTCATGCACATATCTACATCTACGATATACTGTGTCATGGCTATCACTAAGGCATTATTTTGCATTGATTGAATTTTGACCATGTTGAAAAACAATTTAAGATCATCGCTTACCCCGATGCTGGTAGGTACGTCATTGATAAGTACCACACTATGACTGGAACTGCATTGAAAAATATATATATTTATTAATATTTCCAGGAGGATGGCCAGCGCACGATGGTTGATGGAAAAAAAAAAACCCATGTGCGCTTGGCGGATTCGAACGTGCGACCTGCGTATTACATGCACCACGCTCTATCCGACTGAGCTATCAAGCAGGATCGGTAGAAGAGCGATGAATTCAGATAAATCTATAGGTGTTAGGTTCGAAAGGTCTTTACTACGCCTTCAAATGAATTGAAAACTAGTCTACTACAGTATAGTCTCACATCTGATCGATTACGCTGTGACAACGGAGCTACAGAATGATTGCTGCTTGCCGTTTATGTAGTATAATTAACGGTAACGAGCTGAATTCGTTTGTTCAAGTGTCAGGTTACCAGCACGTGTCATGGTATCAGGTATCAGTTTGATCTTCGGGGCGACGATAATATAAAAAATTTTTCCCCGGACTCTGTTTGAAAATCAGGTCTGTACATATGGCCCTCTGCCAAGAGGGCTAGTATTTTTTTTCCAACAGACACGGTGTATTATGTCTAAAAGTACAAAAATTTACCTTTTCCCTACTGATTCAAAAACCGACGTACGATGACGACAATCGGTTTTGTTTTTTCCAATGTAGGGAATACGTACGTCATTTTTACCGGAATGGGTCCCCCGAAGCAACATAATAAACCACTCAATGCCGTGACGTCATCAACTTCTTTATTTTTTCCAAAAATTGGTGGTAGTCCCATAATAAAATTCCTTTTTAAGAGTCAACATCTGTATATTGTTCTTTTAAAATTAATATCAATTGTTCCCGCCTGAATGTGAAAAAGATGGGTCCATAAGTATACAAACTGAAACAAAGTCAGCCGGCCTAAATACCCTAACCGTGGACGTAATGAGAAGACGGATAAAAGTTTTAGTTAATAACAGGGCTTACAGCCACTTTGCGCGAGCGGATGAGGGGGGGGTTATGGGGGGGGGCGTCTAGTATAACTTAAGCTAAAAACATACGATGCTGCACAAAGATGTGTTTCAGTTGTAATTATCGCCTAATGTAGCATCACTTGTCGGCATTGTCTAAATATACTCATACATGTCTTGAATGCGAGATATCGGATTTGGAAAAATGTATTAATTGTATAAATTGCTTCAGTATGTCCTTCATGTCTAGAATTGTGCTATTATAATCATTACTGTTGGAAAATTTCGTACAATTGGCTACCGAGGGTTTGTAATGTAGGTTTATGCCGTTATGTTATCAGAAACCTTTGACTGTTCACAAAAACCAAACGTACCTTTAAGGAATACAATATCTTCCAAAAATATATGACAGTGCCTTTTTTCGTAGTAATAAAAGTTAAACACTATGAGCAAAAAGCACATACAGTATCCACAACATAAACAAAAAATGAAATAAAACCAGAAAAAGTTTCAAGCGTCCAACTTTCAACAACCGACGTTTTTCTTATTTTTGTAAAATTATGAATTTTAATATGTTATAAATTGTTGCTTTTGTTATAACGATAGGGAAACGTTAGTTATTATAATAATATTGTACTGGTAATAAATAATATGGGAAAGGACATATCCAACTTCTATATTATTGGCTAGATGGGTCTTCGAAAATGTGCTGTTGAGATGTCGTTGTTAATCCGTGGATATTCGGGGACAAAAGTTTTAAAAGGTTTTTTGCAAACTGATTCTTCAAATATAATTCTATTGTTTTAATTTGACGCGTTTTTACACTAGGTTGGTAACTTTGCTTGTTGCAATTGCCAACAAAAAATATTTTCCTAAAATTCACCGTTTTCGGTTTATTTTCGTAACCATTTTCTCTAATGAGGATATGGACTGTGTACATATATTAGTTATATTAATCCCGATGAGAACCACGGAAAAGTTTGTTGTTAAGTTAAATTAATGATTTTGCGTTTATGGTGGAGCAGCTTTTCTCTTTTATGTCACCATACACTACAGAGCACCACCACGGATGTGCAACCCAAAGATTAGATACTATATTAAAAGACCTTATAATATTCTTAATGACTGACGGCTCTGACCTAAAAATACCGGTCGAACTACGGGTGAAAACCCTGCATGTGTTTTTCGTTATTCAGTCTTTAATACAAAGTTCTTCGGATATTGAAAGAATATTTCAACACAAATGAATGGCAGAGAAAGCCTACTTTCGTCTGGCCAAAAAACCCGTAAAGGGGGGCCCCGTACCCACGTCGTGTCGGTTCCGTTCGTTTTGTCGTCCCGTATAAGTTTAAATCGTTGTAAAGGGGACCTCGTAGTTCGAAAGGTTCTTTGCGAAAACAAAATTAAAATAAAACAAAACCATTTGTATGAATTCGGTAAGATAAATGTTACAAATTTAGAGATTTTTTATCAAGGTTTCCATTATGTGTTAAACCAATGGCGGGCGTCATAATTAAGATTTTCTTGACCAACATTTACGTTGCTCTTAGGTAATTGATAACCTAATCGGTTAGCAAAACACATATAATGCAATCATGTCGACCAGTTTGTCAAGGACTACGCAGGAAACGAAAAACAACCAGAGGTGGAAAAGGGAACAGGCGAGGGGAGGGAGGGGGAAAGAAGAGAGGAGGAGAAGAACGGGAAGAGAGGGGACAGAGAAATGTCAGGTTTAAAAGGGGAGGAGGAGAGAGCAGAGGGGGGGGGGGGAGCAAAACCGGACTATACAATCAATGTATAGGTAGAAAAAACGAACGGCCACCCCCACTCACCCCCCCCCCCCCCCAGCCCCACCCGGGCCTTAGCTGAGCCCATGCAAATATTACACATTGGATATAATAAATGATCTCAGAAATCTATGCCTACCCCATGGGCCTTAGCACGGACAAGACCATTCAAAATCCCCCCCCCCCCCCCACACCCACCCACCCACTCCAGGGGCCTTAGGCCGGCGCCCCATAAAAACCGTGTAAATGACCAATGGTCTCAGAAATTATTTTCCTACCAAAGTCTTGTGCACGAATCCCTTCCGCTTACGTTTACTAGCATCACACGTGAAAATCACACCATGAATCTCTAATGATAGAAATTTTTAACTTCCATGAATCGCTCACAGGGAGGCGGAACTCGCAGTCTGTTTCTTTTGTATGTAATACAATCGGATAGGTTCCTACCATTACGTAAACTGCCCAGTAATAAACGACACACAATCGCTTGTAATCATTGGGCAAAGCGCACAGTACATGTCAGTAAGGAATAGAGTGTCAGTGATTGGCCAAATATATTCATAAACTTTAATTAACTCATAAACGCCCACATAGAATGGGAAAGCAACCCCCCCCCCCGCGAGATATTTTCGCCAATCACGAAAAAAAACTCTTGATATACATCGAAAACGGGAGTACATTGTACAAGGATGTCGAACGAAATGGCGAGGGCCAAACCGCAGACACCTGCTGTTTGTAATCCGGATTACTTAAAAATAGATGGCTTTACAAGCGTTTGTTTCGGTCAAAATTACTATTGCTTTACGTGAATTCGTTTGGCGATATTAAATTCAGATTCGACTGGCTTGAAAAGGCATGCAAGTCAATTAAGACCAAGTGCCATTTAACGTCTTTGGACTCCTCTCCGAAAACAACTTTCCATGCGTCCGAAAAGTTGCCATTTTGTCTTACAGGTCACGGTTTATTCCGTGTATGTTTCGTGGTAGCTGAGACACTCTCTCATGGGGGACTCACAAGTTTCTTACAACGGAGCGCGTTTTGTTTTTGCTGATTATCGCACATAGTGTACTAAATATTAAAACTACTGGTTATTTTTACATAAGATAAACACATTTATTATGAAGACCAAACAAATAGGGCTTCGAAACATTTGAAGATTCGATTTTAATGGATCTAATTATCGTCCACGGAGCCCATAGTCAGGGCCCCATAGACGACAGCGGAAAATAAAGCTGAAGTTAACGTTGCGAAAGAGTGAACTGATCAAGTGCCCTATTCTTTACCGTTGTAGGGGGACTAGGATTTTATTTATTTAGTCGTTATTTATGCAGGAAAACTTCCTTCACTGACAATGTATTGGTCTCCCAGGAAGACCTGAGAACATAAATTAAGTAATACAAGTATACAGAAAAATAAGTTATGGTACATCATCTTACATAAACATATACAGGATATTGCTAGGAAGTATGTACATACATACATAACACCACACTGCCATAAGTATTGCGACATGCAGAAAACGAAATTAATAATCACAAATTTGATTTCAAAATGGTTGACCATGGAATCTGACCACAAATCACGTATTAAATGTCAAAGTTGTGCTTTTCATACGGCTTTGGTCATCCCCAGAATCCAAAAGGGAAAACACGTTTGATTTGATTGTCATGTTCGCTAAAAGATGCCGGAGTAAAGAAACTGCGAACGATAACTTACCGATTGACTCCAGAAGGAATGAACAGGCACAGCAACAAAAGAAAGCTTCAAAAATAGCAGCTCTTAACGGTTTGTATGGGTTCGTTAGGGTAACTTATAGTTTACGAGAAAAAATCGGAATGGTTGTTTGGATCAAAAAAGAGATAAGGTCAATGGAGACGGGTCTTTGAAACATTCGGGAAATTATGAAACACATAACGAAAATTGCAATTCGAATGAAATCACGTGGTTTACGTGTAAATCATGCCTAATTACACGTTTCACATGCATGAAAACCATAACAATATTCAACAAGCGATTAAAAAAGTGTTTCAAGTTTCACGCATGCAAGTTTCTGCAGTTTAAATTTCCAGAGTCCAACGTTGATCGAAGCGCTCCCATCTTTTATTTGCGTTATCTCATTTCCGGTCATTACAACAACTTCGATTTTGCCTCTCTAACATTTATAGGAGACCATAACAAACCCCGTCCGATTCATTTAGCGGACTATTTTGCAGCCACTTTGACGTCCTGTGCCCGTATTCCGTCTGGAGTACAATCGGCAAGGTATCATTAGCCAGCTCCTTTCAACCGCCATATTTAGGGAAATTGACAATCAATTTAACATTTTTCGCGTATTTGATCTGAGAAACAGCACTGTTTAAGAATAATAAAACTTGCAAAATTACGTTATGGTAGTCAAGAACTCCTGTACAATTTTAAACCATTCAAAGTAAATATTTTTTTCTGCATGTGGCAATACTTTTGGCCAGTGTGGTACAAATACCACTGTAGCACTTTGAAGTGCTAGCAGGTACACACACACACACGGCATACACACACCATACATACAACATACAAATGTACACATGCACACATAACACAATACATGCATGTACACCTACTCACCCCCACATATGCATTACAAATCACACACAACAAATTTTATATTACAAAAATATAAAATATGTAAAAACAGGATATCATGTGGTTATGGCAAACTTTTAAAGTAAACAAACTCATTGGAATTCTAATGACTTCGTGTGCCTTTGGGTAGATTATTCCAGAGTACAGCTGGACTCTGTACTGGGAATTTTCTTGTACCCGCTTGTTCTTCCTGATGGACATGATCAACTGTTTCTGAGCCGGACACTAGTGCCTTTAGAATGTGTTGCATGGTAAAAGTAAACAAGAGAGATATTTTTTGTTAACAGGGGAGCAACAAATGCTTAAGCATTTAAAAGGCAAGGTCTTTCATCATTCTGTCCACCGAGGTTCGAAGGTCTGAAGACAAAAGGACACGGGCACGTAGGTTTGTGCAAAATTTGGAGATCATAGGTGGCCCAGTCTTGAAATGGACCAAACAGAACTGCAGTAGTCAAAAATGAGGAAAGAAAGACAAGGCTTTGGCAAGCATATGATTAGTATGATGAAAGATCATGCTTAATTCTCTGATTAAACCAATTCTCTTGGAAACATTGGAACAAACATAACGGCATATTGCTCCACAATAAAATTTTTTTTTTTTTTTTTAAAAAGGATCCAAAAAACACCAAATAATTGGATGAATGCTCTTTCAATAGAAGAAACATTACAGAAATATTTTCTAATTATTTAGTGTATGTGAATTCCAAACAAACATGATTTAGTTTTTTTTATGTTCAAGGTAAGTTGAGTTGATTGAAACCAATGAGAAATTTTAGTCAAGGAGTGTTAAGCTGCATTTGCAGGTTGATTGGGTTCAGATTAGTGAAATGATTAAAAGGTCGTGTCATCTGCTAACATAACGCATTTGCATGATGAAACTGATTAAGGTAAAGAATTGATCCTTGAGGTATCCCAATATCAATATTCTTAAAGTCTTAAAGTACAGAATTAATATTAAAAAAAAAAAAAAAAAAAAAAAAAAAAAAAAAATAAACAATTTAATGCATTTCCAGTGAGACCATACTTCTTTAATTACTAAGAAGTAGATTATGATTTACAGTATCAAAGCCTCTTTAGATCTAAGAAGATAGATCTGATACTTTCCTAGTATTTATGTTATTAAGGATATGATTCGTTACATTTAAAAGAGTCGTATAGTATTGTGTTACTTCTAAAAACCTGACTGAACACTTGATTAAAATGTTTTATGAGGAAGATATGGTTAAAGTGATATTGTCAGCACGATCGATTTTTGATAAAATAGGAAGAAACAGAAAGGGGCCCTATCGTTGTTAACCTCACTTGGCACCCTCGGAAGATAGTGTTAACCTTAGCTTTTTCAATAAGAATGGGAAAACTGAAGTGATACAACGAAGAAAGTTTACAAATATATGCAAGTGGGTAACACATGAAGGGTGCTGACAAACTTGAGGAGGTAAATACAAACATTATCCAATACATGTAGCTTTATATTAGAAAAGTTAAAGATCTGATCAAATTACAAACACAGGAGTTATAATATCAAAATTGAAATTAGTTTGTAATCTAGGGGTAGAAGTAAAATTATCACAATCTGTTAATATTATTATTACTAGTATATTAAATTTATTGCCAAAGTTTTACCTACAGAAGTGAAAATACCCATTAAATTGATCGCCTATTCTTATCCATTCACCAAGTAAAACCTGAATTGTTTTAATATTAGTTACAGGTGATGATATTCTTTGGACTTAATTCTTAATGTACTCCAAAGTTCCGAGGATCATTAATATTATCATTAATGCTTATCTACAGTAGTCTTTTCAATGATTTGTTAAGTTTATTTACTTGGTTATAACTGCCTAGCCATTTCCCAGTCATGTGGTTCATTTGTTTTATTGGCCTTTGAGAAGTAGTTGGCCCTGCTTTGAAAGTTCATATATTTGCTTGTTAATCCACTCAGGAAGTGAGCCCTTGACTCTCTTCTACCTTCAAAGGACAATGTGTATCCAAGCCTATCAAACAAAGGCCCTAAATGTGCAGTAGGCATTGTCAACATCACTGCAATGGTTACAACAGTGCTCCAATTAAGTTTCTTAATTGTAATAACAAAATCTTATCAGTAAAGTTCGTTAAAGCATCGTGATTTCACTATCTTAGGTGTCTTTAGTTTTCTTATTCTTACGAGTTAAATAGATGAGTGAGTGGTCAGATATTCCTACACTTGAACAGAAGAGATGAAATTTATCTGGTTAGGAAAACAAAAAGCCATATCCAGAATTGTTTTGGTTAGTTTCAGTTTTCTAGGGTAGTCATGAAGGAGCTGCTTCATATTACTATGGAAGCAAGAGTGTTAATTTTATGATGAGTTAGGTTTCTTACTAAATTCTAAGTAAAACCCCCACATTAACATCATCATAGTAGGTGGTGGAATTTTGGAGAAAATTGAATATAACTTGTAATGTTAATCAGCAGAAGAGTCAGGTGGTCGATAACAGTCCAAGGGAAGGATAGGTTTGGTGTGGTAAACTTAAGTCACCAAAGGCTCAATGCCATGTATGCAAATCAGAATTCTCATTGAATACCAACCTTTTATTATAGCACAAAACACCACCATGCCTCCATGTGCACTCATCTGTCTACATAAAGTGTACCCATCAATAGCAACCTCAATGTCATTTATTACCATCATTATTACCAAGTTCAGGAAAACATAAAACATCAAACTATTGTGTGTAATAAAAAACCTTACATGATCTACTTGTCATACGGAGACTACGATTATTGAGATGTGCAGTTTTTAAACCTTGTTTAAATTACAATCATAGTAAATAAAATTTTCCTGAAAAGGAAGTTCTCATAACTTGAGATATACAGAGAAGGGAAAAACAGTTACACAAAACCAAGTTTACTTGCTTGGCTGAGAATAATTAAATGTAAAATGAAAAAGTCTAAGTGTAAGTGTAACACGATTAGAGTTGCCATTAATAATTTTACGAAGGACATTTGCCACAAGACTATGTGTAGTGTTTTAGAAAAGTTCTAGATTTACATCCTTATACACAAAATTCCTTACTACATGAAATACATGTCTCGGATTGTAGTCATTTTCATGAATCACAATTCCAAATGGGGGAGTGTCAAAACACTGGCTTAAAGTTCAGAGTCAAATTCATTTACGGTCCGATGTGCTGGTGTCTGCACAATCCTTAAAGTTGCCTGAATAGTTTGAGATGAAATTCCTTTGCCAAGAATAGAAGTTCAATTTCTGGTAAGATGGAGTCCATTAATGCGACAGTTCGTTGAGTTTATCTTATTTGTATGGATTACAGGGCCCGCAATAATTATAAGCCCTATCGGGTTGTCCTGTACTGGTCCTAGCATATCATACACCTATTCAACTTTGTACAGTTTACATTGATACTTTATGTATTAGTATAATTATACGTATATAATATGTCGTGTACGATATGTTAATATGGCTGTAAACTTCAAACGTTGAAACGTGCTTGCTTCATCAAGTCCTATGTTGTCATACAGATATAACTGCCCAATTTCTGAGGATGCACACATCCCGAACACGAGAATTCGATTCTGTTATCCAGGATGAATGTCCAGTGTTTGTTGAGTAGTCAGGGAGGATCTGCATATCAAACAGTTTGACTTGTAGAAGAAAAGAAAGTGCAGTAGTAAGGGATTCTAACAGTGATATACACTTCAGTAGTTGAGGCCGAATGAATGTTATTAGGTCAAAGTGAATTATATTGCAGTAGGAGTTCCCTCCTCAACAAAATACTGGTTGCAAGTTTTTGCCAAAGTTCAAAGTACGTACCTGGAATACAGCGGTTAATAACCCTGTAATGCTTAGGAATTCGGCGACATTATGATGTTCTTAGGACATTGAGTTACAATAACGAGGATTGTCCTTCGTTGAGGTTTGTTGATACTTGGTGAACGATGAGGTTTGGGGGAATAGTGTAAGGTGACAGGGTTCTCTGGAGTTGGAATTTCTGGTTTCCTAGGTTGGAGAGAACTGCTTGGCAATGTAGTAGCTTGGATGACACTTTAGTTCCCTGGCTAAAGGGATAGTGGGAAATATCTGATTGGTGTAATCTTCTACCTCAAGCACACTGTTAAGTATGCTGGTTGGGATTGTGGTACATGTACTGGACAGGTATAGGACTACGTGATGGGAAGGTTCAGTTGAACGTACAGGAACGGATGACAGTGAGGTGCTGGTTTCGTGGTACATTGACTTGTGGTTTCGGTTGAACATGACTTATAATCAGTCTGTACATAGGCATCGCAGGTCTATAACACCTGGGTTGGCTGTAGTGTAGAGGCATTCAAACACGGGCTGTGGTCTGAGTGGCAGCATGAGAGCAGTGAAACTGTGGATTGGGCAGGTAGTCTGGAGTAGATGTAAAGAAAACAGAAGACTGTGAATCATCTACAATGAGAAATTCAAGACGGCATAAAAAATTCCTACACTGTCCTATTTTAGTAATTTACATTACCAATATTAATTTAACTCAGTAGGTGAAAAAATTAATTTTATCATTTGTATTTTGATAGTAGCATAAGCATTAATGCATGGGTAACCACCAAAGGTCAAAGGTTAAAATATATTATGTAGGAAAATTAATGTTTTGTCACCGCGTCCCGTTGGGTTTGAGGGATCCAAGTGGACCCAGACTGATTTTCTCGGAAACGAACTGAAGGATTTAATTTTTTCCATCAAAAGTGTACAAAGAAATGATCAAAGCATATTGTGCGTTAAAAACGCAGACACGCGGAAAAAACGATAATTCTGGGTCCACATGGATCCCCCTTTGCACTTAAGTGGCATTTCGTGATCCAGAACCTAATCTTCCGACTTACATAAAAATTCTAAAAAAATGAGCTCATCGAAACCGCTGGCCACGTATCGTATGTGTGTGCATAATCTGACGTGCAAAAATTCGATCTTCTCTGGAAGAAATTCGTAAACGGACATAAATTAGAACAGTGGCGGGGGGGGGGCAACGTGTGAGGCAAAACATTTTTGCTCATAACATAAAAACGCACCGTCAGGCCCAATGAAATTTGGACATAACTGTTTCTCTTGCATATCTAGTGAACCGTAACAAAAAAAGAGGTTCTATGATCACAAAATACACCATATTAAAGCCTGTGATTGACAAATATTTGAAGAGAGATCGATGCGGCTTGACCCGTTGCGAGAGTTCATAACGATTGAATCAAATCTGTTTAAAGTTACATGCAAACGACCAAACTTTGACAAGGCCCTGAATAGGAATCGTAAAATATCAGTGGATGACTAATTGCAAATGGACACGATTATCCTAAAGTGGTCAGCGGTAATACCACATCCATGTTATCAATTCTGCTATTACGGCGAAGAAAAAAATTCTTTCTTTAAATTAATGTGAATTGGCAAATAGTGTGCCTTTTCAATCTTCCCATGTTGATAGAAAACGGCATATAGAAGCATATTTAGTTGATCGTGCTCGAGGCCAGATGAGTAGATAAAGATGGAGGATAATGTTATACATGGTGAAAATAAAACTATCTAAAATCCCCAATTAAAAGCAGTAACACGATTTGTATTATCTTTCATATAGCCCCAGAGCGGTCTGTATTTTCTATTAATACACGATATGGCCATGGATAGTGTGTAGTAGGCGTATCGGCACTTCTGCGAGAAAATTCGGCGCGCAATCCATACCAAGCACACTCAGAGGATGATAAATTCGCCATAAAGTGTGACATGTACATTTGGCCTCTGTAAAATTGTATATTCTGGACAAGCAAAGAAGAGTTTATACAAATTTGATTTTTTTAAAGTTTCGCAACTAAATAATAAACGATTCGTGCCCTAGACCAAAAACAAGTGAAATTAGGGGGAAAAAAATTAAAAATATTAAAATTATTTATTTAATGTCACTTGACATTTTCGCTGCTTTTAATCCAAAAACAAAAATTCACCGGGGTTTGGTATAGAAGATACAGGGTGATTCCAAAGTGAGGGATAGGGTGTGTTCCCCGGAAGGGGGGGGGGGGGTGGTAACACCCCCCCTCCGGAGAGAAGTACCAACAGGCATAACACAACCCACAGGGAACTCAACGGACACTTGATTTGGTACCAATAGATAGCTATGGTCTCTTTTCCATTGATACAAACTGGAGTAGTACCACCATGGCCTAGCATTATGGTCACATGACGTCATAAAGTCGCATGCCAGCAAACTGCCATTCTCCATAGACAACAACATAGTACATGGGGAAAATGTAATGGATGTTTGGGTTTTCGTTTTTTTCATATACACTTTTGACACCAAGTTTTTCTAATACAGAAATTTACGGGAGAATTTAAAAATTATGGTTGTCATTTTTTAACATGTGTTCTTGGGGGGTTTATAAGGGGCAAAATTTGTACAGGGTAGTAAACATAAAGTGCTTTTCTTCTCTTAAATGGTTTTAAAATTTATACCATTCTGTTCGGTTGCTCATAGTGTTTCCAAACGGTATAGTGTGCCATTATGTAGTACAATAGGCTCAAGAAAAGTTCAAGGTCCAGTATTTAGTAGAATGGTCCGATTTTGTTGAAACTTGGTTTTAAATCGTCTTGTGTCATACTAAATAAGAAAATGTATAGAGATTCTGTGTTTTCACCTTTCAAAGTGAGACTTTTAGAGATATGACTGGTGGTCTCCCATAGACCATGTGGCCATGGCCATATATGCCCTCTTCTTAAATTTATTATCAAAACGTCATGACAACGCGAACCTTTATATTTTCGGCTTTGTACAGTAAAGACGAACAATTGGCACCATATTTAGAACAAACCGATGAATCTGGAAATTTGAACCCAGGGTGACCTGGAACCCGTTTACTTGTAACTCTTGTACTATAAACACTCAGGTAGGGCAAAATATACCTTCTGTATTTCCTTTGAAAGGTACTGAAACATGATGGTAGACTTTAAAAACACTTTTGCCCCCTTTTCTAGTGTTCCCCCTTGTATAAACCAGTGTAAACCTAGCCCCCTTAAAAATTCATTCCAAAAAATATTTTAAAAAAGACACCCATTGATTTTTGGGAATCCTCATACAATTTTGATTTAGAAAAAAACTTGGGGCCAAGATTGTATATGAATTTCACCAAAATACAGTCCCACATGTACTAACAGTCGGAAATGAAAAATTCACAATTTTTGCCAAAAAAAGTAGGGAAAATCAGATTTTCATGCGGTTTTTTGGCTCTCGACTTGATGGGAAATGACTTAGTTTTATATTAATTGGAAAGCATGTTAGAGCTATAGAGTAGGTGTTTGATCGCTAAAATTGCGAAATATCAATTTTACACCCTATAATCAGTATCCTTAGACTTTCCTCAAAACATATGACGTAATGATGATGTCGTAATGGGGGATGTTAGTACTTTTTTGGTACCAAGGAAAAGAAGAGAAACTCGTACGATATCCGTTGGGATACCAAAATTTACAGGAAATCGGGTGTGTCAGTAACCACGAAAATAACAGGGGGGTTGAACCCACCCCCCCCCCCCATTCGGGAGTTAGTTTTGGTACAAAAAAATGGCTCTCCGGTGAAGAGGGTTAAATAGTTAGGTATGATGTGCAAAACATGCCTGGGGTTCTGTCATTTTCGTCCCATTTTCTTAATGGTCTCTAGGATTGTCTTATCATAATTAAAAGATACAGTGTTAAAATTGCAAACGGATGAATATTGTTTGCAAATATTTCGCATGCTTCTAAGAAATGTGTACTTGAATCTATTGCAACCGGACTGCTCGCTATTTGTCTTTCTTAGTCCCCTAAATTTTTATAATGTAACCAAAACAAATTACAAAAGAAACAATTTTTGTGTTAAATACACTGCGAAATTGTCCAAAAATAATATATAAAAATTTTACCAAAATCAACCTATTGGAACATGTAGAAATGGTCAACGTTTGTACAGGGGTAAATATTAGTGTTGTTCGAAATGATTTTAAAAGTGTACCAATTTATTGGGGCACTCCTAAGGTTTTAAAAAAAGGTATAGTTTGCCCTATCGGTGAGTTATAGCTTTAGTACAATAGGCACATGACAGTTCAAGGTCATCCTGGAGTTAAATTTACAGAATGGTTCATTTTGATCGAACTGGTTGTAAATTGTTCATTTTGTCACACTGAATAAGTAAATGTAAACATATTCTTTGTTTGACCGATCTATATAAGAATTACAGAGTTATGACTAAGGACCTCCAATAGACCCTGTAACCCCAGTCACATTTTTCATTTCAAGTATGCAATGAATATCATAGATGGTGCAACCAGTATATTTTTGGCTCCTGTACCATTAAACAAACAATTTTACACCATTTTTATAACGAACGGATATATCTGAAATTTTACCCCATTGGAACCTTGAACATGTTGAACCTATTTTGACTCATAACCTTTGATCTACAACCTGCAGATAGGGCAAACTATACCCTTTTTTAAACCTTGAAAGGTGACGAACATGATGGTATACTTTCCGGTATTACCTATTCCACTACCTTGAGTTTGGTAAACTTTTGATATGTTCTTCTTGAAGATTTACTCAATACAATTCTGGAGAAAATTCTTCTTTTGCAATTCTTTTGTGTTAAAGCATCATTTATCTTGTTTTGACTGGGCTACATATACTTTAAGTTATTGTTCTTGTCGTCAGAAACAATATGTCGCTTATTCAGGGATAAGCGACATGACTCAAAACATGCTCTTGACACGCGCTTAGTCAAAGGACAAATTTTGATTGAAACAATCTAACAACTATCGTCATTGTAATAGTACAATCCACCCATTAAATAAAATGAGCAAATCCTTAACATGGCAAGATGTTCCAGTGTAGTGTATGCTGTTCTTTGATTGGATTTAATTTATTGTGTAAAATGGAAAACACCTGCAAACCAATTCAAGGAAATAATTTTGCTTCTGGCTAGGTAGTGCTAGACAATGAAGAAGGTAAAACGTCCTTCTCTGCGATGAAGTTGCTAGAGGAAACGACTTACACTTCGAGTTTCTACATCACTCGTGTTCCACCGCCTTATGACGTCACGTAGTTGCCGCCCTCACTCAGACGATCTTCATTCTTTTTCGAATGTGATACTGACAACTTAAATTAATAATATACGTAAGAAATGGGTAAGTTGACACGAATCTGAATGATTGTACATGTTGTTAAAGAAAGATAATGTACAGGCGAAAGAAATTGATAACAAAGCGGGCGTTCCATACTATCGTAAAATGAACTTTGCTGTGAATGGGATCGAACCCACAACCTTCTGTTAGTATTCAGAGGTATTTTCGAGTCAATCCCACAATGCACAGTTTTTGGAAATTTCACATCAATTAGGGTCATGTGATCCCATTAAAAATCCTCCTCTGAAACACATAAAAAACCTGACTTGATTGTCATTTAGCCAACAAAGCATTAGTACTTAGGGATTTTTAGCATGATTATGAAAGTGTCTTGTGGTGCTTAAAGTTTTGGAACACTTTTATCCCTAAGTACTGACATGAGTTATGTACAGTATATGCCACATGCTATGCCTCATGGGAGTGGATTCAAACACCCTCTGGTTATTATGAGAGAGCGCGGTAAACAATTGGCGACATCATCATACTTGATGGGTTTTCATTTGAGTTTCTAATCCACAAAGGTTTCTACCGCGTACGACGTCAGTAGTTGCCGACCTCACCAGACGATCTCAATCTTTTTCGAATGTGATAAGGACAACGTAAATAAGGCAAAAAAAATAGTTTGTCGCAAAGCTGTGAGTGGCTTGAAAAGTAATGCGGTCTGCGGTATTTTTTTTTTTTTTTTTTAATTTTTAACCTTTGTGCCTCGGTAATAAAATATCAATGTGCAAGCGCCCACTGAATCAATTGCCCTGTGCGTGTACATCTACATGGTATACGATTCTGCAGTCATGGCGTTCACCATCAGCGATTTTCTGCCTCAGATCACACATGGATTTCCCCCAACAAGATTTCAATTGCAATATCTGTAAGAGTTTTGTTCTTATCAGGTTTGTGGAGGATCCCAGGTGTGGTTATAGTTGCAGATTCAACTTTAAATTAAGAATAAAACTGTATCCAGCGTGACTTTCCGAAGCACATGTAGATACGCGACGTTGCAATTGACTATAGACCAGAAAACAAGGAAAGAATTTTCCCCCCCCCCACCTTCTCACCCAGGTAAGTGACGCATTGAAATACACGTAAAATATACCTTGTTGAATGTGCGATTGGAACTGAGCGGCAAGATTTTGCAAGGAATCTTATATTAATGGAATTGCACATCGATAAAAATTTAATATGTAATTTAATGTATGGGTGTCTTCCAATGGATGTGCGATATGCGACGCTAAAAAGCCACTTTAGTGACAGTTTCCACCGGCCTAAACACACTTTCCGGAAGGATTTGCCATTTATGGTGGTGGAGTGTTTTCACTTCACACGATGGTTGCCAGTAAGTATAGTATCTGCAATCACGTCAACGTAAAAAATAGTCATGTTACAGCCGAGAGTCAGTTCAACAAAAATTCGGAGTTATGACTTTTTTTTTTTTTGAAAAAAACAACTAAAAAAAAGTTCCGCATAACTTTTATTCAATTTTCGGCGAAATTTACAAACGAGCGAGGTGACAGCTTTGAGACAAACCATGTTTTTTGGCTAATAAATCTCATAATTTTAATGAATTTTGGCTAAACAGATGCATTTATTACTTTTATTATTTTTCTTTATATAAAGCAGTTGTGACTCAGAACCCACCTCCCTTAACCCACGATTCTTATTTCTAACCCTTGGCAGGTCACTTTTTCCCTCCCGCGCTCACCTCCTTCCAATTCTTCAACCTCTTCTCGTTTTTAACTCCTCCCGTTATCCCCTTTGTTCCTTTTATCTCCCCTCTTGGTTATCATACCTTTTGCTCTATCTCCTCACATTCTCTTCCCATTTCCCTTTCATACTCCCATCATCCCCCTGCAAATAAAGGATACGTAAGAAATGTATCGCGCCACATTGAAGTGAGCTAAAATTATCTTCTATTTTATTTAATTAAAAAAAGAAAAAACCTAAAAAACACACCCTAAAGCCTACCAATTAATTGGAAACATATAATACAATAAGGTACAGGACAACTGCTTTTTATTACCACGTTTGCGTTGCCTCTATCTTTGATCAGCCATATCTTCGGACCGAGTGTCGAATTTTAGTCCAAAAGTATTTATAAGCTGTTACAATATCTCATAAATTTTTTTACCATTAACAACGGGGTAAACCCCACCTTTAGTCCATAGGGTATTACGGGCCTCACTTTCTATTAGCTACCGAAAGCCACCAGAACGTTATTGAATTAAATTAACACACTCAGTTATCAGTGAACAAGAACAAAAAATTATATCGCTGCCATCACTAAACCAGGTTTGCCTAATTTGAATAAAATAGGTGCACATAGTTTTTTTTTTTCAACGCGCACGAGGACCTACCAGAGTTGCGCCCCCCCCCCCCATTTTTCGTAACGTGATTTTTATATTAAAATGCTTACCAAATATGAAACTCACACAGAGGTAAACAAAAACCTAATTAGTATTATCTGTCGTGTACGACAGAAAATTAAGCACAGCTTCCAGATTGGGGTGATTGGGAAAACAGGCGAGTTAACAAAAAAAACTTTGAATATGTTGGTTGCTTGTTTTTACCTGTTGGTGCCCATGACCTTCGAAAAGGTGGTCTGCATGGGTTCTACAAACAGCAAGTGCAAATTTGGAGACATTTGTATCCTTAGAAATATTTAGTGCCCTTTAAAGTGGCCCATTATTGCCTTTGATTTAGAAACGTTTCGCTTTTGATCTTGGCATATGAGATCTCTCCCCGAAAAACCTATTTAGACCAACCTGTTTAAACATCGAATTGAAAGGTAATGTAAACAGTGTGTGAAAGTTTTCTTCTTTCCTCAAAGTTGTCTTGTTAGGTAAATTACAAAACAACCCAATTACTTATTCCAGATAGCCAGCCGATTTCCCCCGTGTAATGACATGTCATCGTTGAAAGAAGGACTGAAAAGGCTAGGTTGTTTGCTCGTCCAGTTGCGTTTGGAAGCAAAGGAACGGTTACAATGTTATTTACCGCTACCATGAATGTCTACCTACGTAACACAATTGTAGAATTCACTAAGGGACAAAATTAACGCTTGCACAGGAGAAATACGTGTTATATGCACAAAGGAAGGGATTGCATTGGGTGAAGCTCACACATTAAGCAGTAAATCAAAACAACCATGTGTTTACAAGTACCGATATAAAGTATTCATTACACACGTCTTTCTATTTCAGAGTAGCCTGTATGAAACCATTAAAGGTAGATAATTTCTTGTGCCTTACGACTTTGTTTTAGTTCACGCATAGGCTTCGACTGTGTTGCGATCAGTTTCGCAAACTGACCCAAGGCCAATTACCAGATCGAGCAATTCTGCCAAATTCGGTAATACATTGCCAGATCAAACATTTTCAATCCCACAATGCAATGTAATGCGAACCAATTCGGAATCTGATTTTGCTTCAGGAAGTTACTCACAAATTTACCTAAGTAATTATTTTATATTTTTTTAAAATCGATGACAAATATTAATAAACATAGAGCAAAGTAAAAAACATACTACGGTCTTGTTTGTCGAGAGTAAAAACCTAATTTACCCTCTCCCATTTTAAATAAAGTGCTCCTACGCATAAAGAAACAACCGAAAACAATTCATTGCAATTCAATTGACGTAATTAAACACACATTAATAAAAGGTACTTGTTCCCGAATTATGTATATTGTATGCTCTGCTTGATATGAAATCTGAGCACTTGCGTACACTCGCCTAGTCTTTGTCAAAGACGCCTCAACCAGGATTGCCGGAGGCGCGTGACGAAGGCTAAGCCTTCGGTCGACCGGAGCGAGACGTCTTTGCGCAAATAGGAATAGTTCTGTGCAAGCACATCAATCAGAGTATTATGTAGTCATCATATGGGGGATTGTACCTACTAATTGATTACTCGTGCCAAGATTATCTTTCAACTGAACCCTTTCTTTAACCACAAGACGAATGCCCGGCAGTAACATAAAACAATGCCGCCAGACGGCGCCTTACTATGTATTGCCCAATCAGTTCCCAGGAAAGGTACGGAAGATTTATCCAGAAAAATAAAGAAAAACAAAATACACAAAATAAATGCGGAAAGGCGATGCGCAAGAGACTCACCGTGAGAGGGCGCTATACCACATCGTGGACAGGGACTGTAGGATGAAAGGCTAACACTCGTCACCAAATATCGTGGGAAACAAACTTGCGGTTTATATAGTAAAAGCGATAATGCATATTGCAACACCTTACTACTGTGCTAATATTGGTGGTTAACCATTGAAACAACAGTTTTTTGTCTCTATCTTGAGAAAGAAATAGATTTGAAGGCTGGAAGACGACAATGAGAAAAATACGACCTTTCATCTGATACCAAAATCAGTATTACTTCCGGTTTAGTCAGGGGTGATCCCAAAGACGATCGGCACACACACTCAGCTAATCCATAAACAAAGAGCGTATAATTAATGTAAAAGGAAAGTTTAAATACCAATAATTTATGTTGTAAGTCATCGTGGGATTTATATTGCCAGATCTAGCAATGTAATACTGAACTCGCCAGCATTGCCGGATTTGGCAATCCGCCTGGCCTGTAGGGGCTGGGAGACTTCGTAGTTTGAGAAAAAAATAATTGTCCCACCATATTTACAAATACGAACAGAGAACAAGAAAACACTGTTTTTACAAGAGTAAAAAGAACTAAATTAACCAATTAAAGGGTAAGCAAATTGTCAAGATCCAAGAATGTAGCCTATTTACATCTGTTAATTGGTGCATCAGTCCCTTAACACAAGTATAAACTGTCCATCGAAAACCGCTGGGAAAACTTCGCGTATTAGATGTTATTTCAACGTGTCAACTCCTTCACCAGGCTTTTACAGCTTTTTACACCTCCCTCAAATTTTGAAAAATAACATGTTTTTAGTGACTTGTAAGTTTGTAATCTTGCTGAACATACACGTTTGAGACCGTACTCTTAAAGAAAGTGAAAAACTTGTCATCCTACATTGCTTCTACTGGGATAGCACTATTGACAACACAATATAATCAAATCTATTGAAGTGCGTACAAACACGAGTGCATTAAGCTTCCATTTTTCATTTACCAGTTCAAAGTCACCTGACACATCTGAGGAGGTTCGGCCATTTAGTGACCGGGGACCCTGATGAATTGCGTCTTTAGGGGGACGCACATGTCCACATGTACGTTATGTAAAGACTGCTGAATTCACAGGGTTACAAGTAGGCTAGTCAAGGGAAATTTTGAAGTTCCAGGTAAAACTTCCTAATCTATGCAGAAATGATTAATCTCTGCATCGGAGTAAAAATGCCACCAAGATCACTCAAATTGGCCAAGCGGTTCCGCAGATATACGTATTTCAAAATGCTAAATTGTGCTAATTTTCTGCCGAAAATGGCACCAATTTGAAAAAAATGACAAATTTGCATATTGAGGTTGTCTTAAAATAGCTAATACAGCTGAAACTGGATTTATTTTTCAACATGGCTCCCTTTAACTGGTTCTAGACAAACATCTAAATTAAAAAAAAGTACCATTTAACAAAGTTTCGAAAATTTTGTGCGACAATACGGCATTGTTCAAATTCCACACAATGGACCCAAGCTCATATGCGTTAAAGACATACAGATTAAGTATGATCATTTTTCCACTTTAGAAGTTATTTATGCCAATATATATGTAAAGGCTAACAGTTCAGGTGTTCAAGTTAAAATATGCAAAATGAGATGAAAATTAATTTCCTTAAGTATTGTTTCTATGGGGAAAATGCTAATTAAATATGCGTAAATGGATAAAGGCGAAAATTTGGATTGGGGGGGGGGGGACTGTTTCTGTATTTAGTGCATTTAATGAAAGCACTATAAGATCTACCAATTCAAGTGGTAACCAACTAAACAAGGTATAAATATGCAAATTAGATGCATATTAATGACTTAAATACACCGCTGAAAGTGAGAAATAGCCATTAAATATGCGTAAATGTTATAGAGGCTAAAGTATTGACTATTTATGCAATTAAGGCAATTTTATGAAAACATATATATGATCTAACATTTCAAGTGGTAACCAACTGAATGAATTTACAAATATGGCAACATGAGATGCATATATTAAATAGGTAAAATGCCTGTAAGGACTGCCTCAAAAATAGGCCGCAAGTGTTATAGAGGCTAAAATAGTGACGATTTATTGTATTTAAGGAAGTTTTATCCAAAACACTATATGAGATCTAACATTTCAGGTGGTAACCCCAACTGAGTACATTTACAAATATGCAAAGGAGATGCATATTAATTAAGTAAACTGCCTGTAGGAGAATGCCTCATAAATATACTCCCCGCCTAAAAAATACGAACGAGTTGAAATGGCCATCAAAGTGCTCAAACTTGAACTTTCAAATGAAGCGGCCAAGCCAGTTGGATAAATCTCTCAAACTTACACATCATGCTTCATTATCAATTCATTCCGGACACAGAGCAAAGCAAAAAAATACGCGAACAACGCTCCTGGCATTATTATTATGATTCACCTACATACCTTTTAATACAGTAATTTATATCGTTCGGATTTTTTAGGCGGGGAGTATTACATGTAAATATGGCCTGATTGCTACACTAGTGAATTTCTGCATTTTATTGCAATTACATACGGCAGTAACAGAGAAAAGCCATCCAAATCCAAAGAGACATCATATTATATGAAGGGAAGAAGAAAGAAGAAAGGGAAAGAAGGAATGAAGAAAAAGAAAAAGAAAAAGAAAAAAAGAGGAAAAAGAAAAGGAAAGCAAAAAAAATTGAAAAAAAGATAAAAATATTTTTAAATTTCTAAGTTGGAGAAAGAAAAAGAATGAGAAAAAGAAAGATGAAGAAAGAAAGATGAAAAAAGAAAAAGAACAAAAGAAAAAACAGAAAGAAGAAAAAGAACAAAAACAGAAAGAAAACAAAAGAAAAACAATGAAGAAAAAGAAGATAAAGAATGAAGAAAAAAAAGAAAAGAGACGAAGAAAAAAAAAAGAAAAGAAAAAAGAAAGAAAATATATTTGTGGGACCTGAAATAGACCCAGGGAATATAAGACTATTTAAATATGACTATTTTATTCAACATGTTAGTTGCATTAATTTGAGAAATATGATATAGTTTTCTGATATATCATGAACAAGTACTCAAATTCAGCAACCAATCTATGCTATTTAATTATCTGATCATAGTCAAAAAAGTGATTATTGATTGGAGGGAGGGAGGGAGTTCAATAAATGGCACAATTGACAGCGACTCGCATGCGCCAAAACCAGAAAAAATTGTCAAACACCCCCCCCTTGGGAAACATGCTGTACGCGGGAATTACACATTACAACTCCAAATTACTCAAGGTTATCTAAAATTGCAGTTCTTAATTAATGAGGAAGTTTAAATATGAAAGTTTTACAAATTCATAAAAGAAATAAATATGAACCTGGTACTCCTGCTCAATGATTCAGGCTATTATTTCTGATGCGATGTCCATCCCGAAAAGCTTTCACAAAGTGACAGCGTGGATGGAATCGCGGTTGTTGCGTTCACCTTGGGTACACACGGAGTGTTGGTGGTTTTCTAGGCATAGCGCTGGGCTACTGTAACCACCCTTTGTTGCTCAGATTATGAAAGTAAATCCAAATTTCGGCGTGATGCATTCTGTTTATGGAGTTGGTGTATGTGGGAGGACTTTGCCCATAATATTCAAGATTTGAAATATATTACAATCAATTCTCAAAAATATCCCACCGCAAGTTCACACTTTTCGCCGATGTAGTGCCTACCAAAAATCTCAAGTTCTATTCGAAGTAAAATTACAATGGAAGCACAATCGGGTAATTGAGTTACGATCGTCAGAAAACGGGACTCTTACACTTTCTAATGGGCGGTTAATTGTTTACTGCCAGGTGGAGGGATTATTTCGAGATCGCAGGTTGAAAATGTTCTTCCAATTTCATCCGCATTTTGCGCTTTGACGGCCGCGTCCACGAAGCTTTCAGTTGCACATTAACAAAAATGTGTGTTTATTAATATTTTTATACTTTAAACATTAAAAAAATATACCATTGTAAAGATGAAACTTTGAAACTTCATATCCATCAATATTAAGGCTGATATTTTTACAATGATCTCCCTCTAAGATAATGCTCAGTTTTTATGAATGAAATCAATTTTCACTCTGGCAGGAAGTTAGCACGACCGATTGACAAGTGACTCAAGTAGTGGGACCCTGGATCACTGACCCTAATTTATTCAGCAGTCTTCACGGTACTTAGTATTAGCATGGACACCTAATAGAGAGAAGGACAACAACGCGAAAACCAGTTACTAATTCGCTTACCCATCATCTCCGACAAAAGCTAGGAACTCGATTGTGTTTCATGTGCATACACCGAAGCCGTCTGTGATCTATATATCTTTGCCGCGGTCGCTGAAGTGACTACGGGAACAGCTGTCCACAAAACTTTGTGAATTGACCGGATGTTGTGACCCCTGACGTAGGGGTTTTTGGAAAGGTGCATGACATTCAAATTTTCATCTTTTTTGCGAAAGTTGTGTCCCAAATAGAGGAGCAGATTGTTAGAAAATACCGAAAACCCTATCAAAAATCCGTCATTCCTTTGTGCAGCAACGGCACTAAGAAAAGAAGTTTGATTTTGGGGATTTTGTTGCCGTGAATTGTAAAAACATCTTGTGAAAAACATTGAAATGTTCGTCAATTCCGATCTTGAGAAACGGTGTTATGAAATTCAATGTACCAGGTAACAATGTATACTTCTGAACTGGTGCCCAGCGCGCCCATACGTGTAAATGTACCTCGAAAACACTCGTATGTACCTCGAATTGGAAAAACCGTTGTGTGTTGATAGCCGATACCATGGCGAACTGATTCCAATGTCACCAATGTAATTTTTCAAATCTAATAAAAAATCAAATATTAATAAATAATTAAATTTATAAATTTATAAAATAATTAACCTTCGTATCGAAGGGGGGGGGGGGTTGTCACCGCTCTCTTGTATTCTCTTCGCCCTACTAAAACCCACATTTCCGGTGTCAAATGAGTTTAATGTAATTGCCCCAATTGATATTTCCTGCTCCGTTTTATGCCCCTCCCCCATTGGGGTATGGAAAGGTAAAGAGTTATTCTAAGTGATGATAGGGTGTGGCAATCCACAACACCCCCCCCCCATTTCGGAGGAAATACCAACACGCCTAGTACGGCACGCCTAGTATATCAAGGAACATTTGATTTCGGCAATAGATTAGCAGGTCCTCCTCTTCCTTTGATACCAAAAGTGGTAGTACCATGACATACTAACATTATGTCAAATGACGTCACATGTGTCTCTACATGATAGAAAAGGTTTAAGTGTCCAAGATTATTTTGGAGCCAGTAAATTTGCAAATATCAATTTTTCCTATATGCAGGATTTTATATTTTATTACATTATGACGTCATAGTGACGTCATCAGTGGTTTCTACATATGGTACTACCAATGGAAAGAAATAAAACTCTAAGCTATACTGTAGGTACTAAATTTATCGGAACTGGATGTTAATAAAGAAAATTCAAGGGGGTGGTACCCCCTTCCGGTGTGTTGTTACCAAAAAAATTGCTTTGTAGGACAAGGGTTAATAAGTAATAGTTTAAATGATGAAATGGCATGCTATTAGGACGTTTCCATTCATTTCAGACAAATCTTCCTGATCTTTCAATTTCATCTTTCCCAATATTGGCACTTTTACATATTCAAATAGTGAGGGCGGGCTGATTTCGCAGATGCAAGAGCGATTGCAGTCAGCCCTCATGTTGAGAGGGTGATTATCGCATTACCTTAAGCGGATAAAAGGATCGTGTGGGATTTAATAACAAAAGCGGCAAACATGATAGCGTCTTTGAAACTAGTGTGGTGTTGGTCCTTATATCTACTATGTCCATGGTATTAGTAAGCCTACCTGAGATAGCACTTTTTTTTCATGAAATAATCGGGATCACCAGTGACGAGGATACGACTAAAAACAGCCAGACCGTGGGTTAAAGTTATAGTAATGGATTAGGGTTAGAGTTATGGCTTGAGTTAGAGCTACAGTTGCGGCCTAGGGTTAGCCGTGACTTAGGCTTAGAGTTTAGACCAGTCTAAGCCTAAGACACGGATATGTCTATAAGGCTTAGATTCAGGTTAGAGTTAGGGTTGAGATAGAGTAAGGTCGAGAATTGGGATTAGGATAAGGGTCAAAGATAAGCTGTTTGACCCAGGCAAATGTCTCTTTTATTTTTAGAGCAATTTTAAAGCATTGCGACACAATTTTGACAACTGATATAGGTATGGATATGCAAGAGCTATTACCACAGCAAAAAAATCAGAAAAAACACCATGGCGCGGTAATCTTGCCATATAGGCCTACAAGGTCGTAACGTGAATGTTATAGCCGCCCTCTCTAGCCTATTTCCCAAACTTCGATTCTATGAAAAAGATATATTGCACGCAATGAAATTTCATCAAATTTACACAGGGAGCATGTGAGTTAGTGGCATAATACTCCAAAATAGTTGACACGTGTTCGCATGATATTTTGTCTTTATCTCGTTGTCTAATACTGAGACTTTCAAACAGCTGTGAGCTGGGTAGGGTTAGTGTTGGGATATAAGTGCTAGTGTTTTGCTCTTTATCTTTAATAGTAACTGCCATCGCCAAAATAAAACTGTGCCAGTGTCAGTGGCGTAACGATCGGGGGCCGAGGGTGGGAGGGCAAGTTGCCCCATCTGGCTCGAAAAAGCGGGACGATATGGACCAAAATAGCATTTGTATCCCTCTTTTTGGGTAAAAGTAATTGCGAACCAATTTCAGCCGCATTTTTCAAGTTAGACTCTCATGGAGCAAAGCACCGGGACGATGAATTTGCCACCTCTGTGCGGGACGAACGACTGGAAATTTTGCCCCTATGGGACGAAGCATCGGTACGCCACTGGCCAGTGTCATGAGACTTGTTGTGTTTACTTACTATTGTACTCAACCCGAAAATCGGTCGTTATAAATCAGCGGAAAGGTGAACCGATTCGGGTGAAGTACCAAAACGGTCTTTAAATGTGTGAGAAATACAAAGTGGAGCCATTCATCTACACCGTCCATTCAATCAACAAAAGGTGTGCATTTTGATATTTCTCACCCACGCATTCTAAATGCGTCAGCCTTGCCATTTCTGAAGAGACATGCATTGTCTATCTACGCAGCAAAATTAAGTAAAATAGGTGTTTATAGTACAGCAAACAGGAATCTCTACACTAGGCTTTCTTTAAATACCGATTGTAGTGCTCTAAGGTCTAAGGCGGGCTAGATTAGATAAAACCAACATTTTTTTTATATTATCTTTAGCATGAATCCTGTCGATTTTGATAACTGCTACTCGACATTTATTAACTCGGTGTGAGTTAATTCTCTAAAGGTACGGCCTTTCTGTAAAACGTGCGCGTTAACTCCATGTACTCAGTAAGTACGAGAGGTCTACGTACGTTCGTACACACGCTGAAAGAAAACATCCGTTTATGACTATCCACGATATGTTTCTCTATAAGGTTACCTTTAATAAACACAACACTTAGCCACACCTCTTTGATCTCATCAATAGTTGTAGCTATCTGTGGCAAATAAACGTAGATAGAAGACTGTATCGTCATCCACATACAGGCGATTCATGTGCGCTGCC
>JAMKCH010014932.1:0-41465 GCA_023653785.1 Ophioderma brevispina | reverse complement strand
TGAGGGGCTTCTAATGTGTGTTTGCAATTAACTTTGACCGTATGTTTCATACTTAATTCGAAGAGGAAAACGAACAAGAGTCGTGAAATGAGAATTGTTTGGCAACCTTTGACCTTACCACTTTGTATCAGAACAAAATCCAGAACTATATTGGTCTCAGCTCCAAGTTTTTTCCTATGCAATTACAAACCACCAACACCCGTCTGGTGTTTGTTGATTTTAATGCATAAAAATAATAAAAAAAGTAAAAAAAATAAAAATAATAATAATAACAATAATAAAAAAAAAAAAAAAAAAAAAAAAAATAATAAGTTTTTTAATTTTTTAGTTTTTTTTAATAATAATTAACAAAGTATCTAAGCGTTGTACATACACAAACACAAAATGCAGTTTCTTAATTTATAAATTACATTTAAAACAAATTAACCCATGATTTTAACATGTAATTATTCAACGATAAAGAAAGAGGTTCAGCATATGACCAATTTGCCACTCATATGGGGATACCACAAACCACTAACCGTTGTATGTCCATCGGATCACTGTAAGTTGATATCACAGTCCAGTGACTACCCCGGGCTCGGAGTCTCTACTGATCGCAACCTCTAAATCCTGGGCAAATGGAATGTCTAAAGAATCAAGAACTACAAGTAAGAAGGGAAAAAACTATGAGGTAAATATCATTTAAGCTCATATCACTCTGACCAAAAAGGCATGGTCTTTAGTTTTAAAGTGAAATATTTGGTGCATTCTACATCTCACGGGAAGGCTGCACATGGAAAAGCCTGTTTCATACAGTAGGTGTCGCTGGGTCTTCCGTGTACGAGCCACTAAGAGCACCTTCGACGACGATCGTGAGAAATACATGATTAAAATCAGAGATACGATCCTCGAGATACTTGGAATCATACCATTTCGTATTTATAGGTAATGAGTAAGATTTTGGGAAACGGTTGCGGTCCCTTTAAACTTTAGCCAATGCAGTATGGCAGTTTCAGTTTTCATGCAACTGGCGATATAGTGATTGCAACTATCGAATAAAGGCCATTTATGCAGATCGACTTTTGTACACTGTATGTCCTAGCAGGAGATGGTTATGACAAATTTCCCACTATTTCCTTTTTTCACCCAATAGTTGGTTTGTTTTTACATTAAACTGTTAGATGGTTTGTACATACTTATTTAAACGATTGTTCTTCTCATCCCATGATGATTTCAGCGCAGTTACTTGCCGATGTTTCGACACTAGCTCCAATGAAATAGCACTGCAGTGACAAGCTTGGACAAAATTGACGAGTAACGCTATTCCCTGGGACCCGAGTTTTGTCATGCAGTATATTATCCCCAAAGAAGTATCTAAACATGTGTCAAATACTCACACTTTAAAAGGTTAGGTTGTTTACCTGTATTGATCACAAGAATGACCCTTGGGCTTATTTTCTAAACTCAGACGCGCCACTTTTCCAGACTGGTAATACCCTATTATGTATACTGCTAGAAAAAGCAGTGCTCTCAAATGTTAATGCAAGAATATTTTGGACATTAACCTCTACTAACATAACATTTTAACATGGTATTGAAACCTTTTATGTTTAGAGAATAAAGGTGTTTTGCTTTTAGCTCTGCCGTTTCATCATTTCATACAACACGTGCGACAAGCTGCATTAATTTTAAGTAGAACAACGATGCGCATCCGAGTTGTTTTACGCTAAAATACTGCTGTTTGAAGCTTAATTCAGTTCTTAGGTCCCCTTTTCCAGAAAATTTTGGCCTCATAAGCCAAATTTTAGCCACGTTCAGCTCCCAGGCCTGCAAATTCCTCAAAATTTCAGTAACCAACCCCTACTTTCGGAGACAAAATCCGTTCCCAAGCCCCCAAGTTCGGAAATCGGGGCCGCACATGCACATCCTACCTGAAAAAAAGTTGATGCCCCCACCCCCCCGGAAACCAGCTTCAAGCTAAAGGGATAAGCAAACGATTGCCTAATTCCGAAACAACATCGACAAAAATCATCAAATTCATGTTTTTGTCATTTTTTATTACTGGCATGGATATGCGAACATATTGCAAGGGTTTGACTTGAAATCCGTGTAATTAAATACAAGGTAGTGCTTTTTATCTAATTCTGTGATTTACATACTTGCGTACCGAAATTCCGACTGAAATGTTAAAAAAAAACCTTCGCCTGTTAAATATCCCAGATTTTAAGCGTAATAATGTGCATCATGATCGTAACCGTGGTTGTGACCCTCCAAACACAAAACACTTATTGTCTTTGTTTATTCTGTACTGGTGTAAACCACATCAATCAGCTGTTAGTGTAGATTTAGAGACGCCATCACTGTATCTCTATTTACAGCAGATGGTATGACAATTTCCTCAACTATTTCATTTTTCACTATTTGGTTTGTTTTTACATTAGCAGTTAGATGGATTTGTACATACTTAAGTACATTTTACAAATTTTTTCATTTCTCTCGCATTATCGATGCTAATCCCCGTTTAAATGTAGTAACATAATCGATTTGCAATTGCCGAAATAAATGTGGTTAGTCACTTTTTGGGGTGACCAAAACAAACAAAAGAGACTAATCAGGATTCGAATCTGAAACCATCTAATCTAAAATCCTTGGACATATTCAATCGTCACTTTTTGTGGTATGGATATTTACAGGAGATAAGTTGTCAATCCACTCCGTAATGGTAAGTGTTTATGCGCACTTAACACATACTTTCCATAACAATTATACGTCGGTGTGTGGTGTGTGTCAGGTGTGGTCAGGTTCAACTTTTTTTGAAATACCAACAGGGATACGAGTTATAGCAACACTCGTGATGTTCGATAAATAATCAGCTTCCCGATAAATAAGAAGGCCTATACCTTTCTTCCTTCAATGGTAAACTGGTATAAATCGGACAAACTTTTAATGTGGTAACGTGTGACCACTTTACCATAGCTTCATCCTTATAAATGAGCGTAGGGACTGGAAAAGCCACTCCATGATTTGTTGCCTACCGCTAGACGAGGGTTTGGAACATGTATACGTACGCAACGCGGAAATATTAATGTAACCTTTATCAGTTTCCCCCGTTTCTACTTGTTTTGGTTAATCCACAGTGTTTATCCTTTTGCTTTATTTTTACTTATTGCACTAAAATTTTTCAACTATTATTAAACCTCATGAATATCATGAACATAATCATCAATAATTTTAAGCACTTCGCTCAGGTAGAAATAATTGTTGGAACACTTGGTGCAGGAGGTCCCCGTTCAAACCCCGGTAGGGCCACTAGCTTTTTTTTACTGGGCAACTACCCGCAAACTCTCACTTTTATTGTTAAGGGATAGCAATCATATAGCCTGCAACAAGTTGGCATATAGACTACAATACAGTTGCATTCCCATAGAAACACTGCCTCAAAATATACCCCCCCCTCAATCACACACCATTGGCCCACGCAAGACAATGGCTGATGCTACAACAACAACCAGGAGAAACCCAAAACAATAGGAATATAAAATATAGATCTTTTAAACCTCTTGGTAGTTTTCTACCATCCTGAAATAAACATAGAAATATGCCTCACGAGTGACAGTGCATCTTAACAGTCAAAGCTGTTCGATAGCTGGATTGTTCAAATAGCATACAGAATCAAATGAATTTAGAAATAAACATCCCTTTTGCTCTATGATTGTGGCAGTTAATTTAATGTAGAGAGATTTTTATTAAAATTTCAACTACTTCATTGAGACTGTTTGGCTATAACAAATGCACTTCCTCCTTGTTAGTCTTTGCAATATTGTATAGATATTGAAAATCAACATTCAGAGGATTTTTATCTTGTGAAGAATCAAACGATTCAGGGTCAATTTGGCACCGTATTGAAAATCATTTAAATTTCATATATCTCTCTCTCCCATTTCATCAATCTACCATCAAGTTTATTTATGTTCGCATCAAAAGAACAGAGAGACACAGGATTTAAAAACTAAAGTGATGGAGGAGGTACAACGCTAAGCATAGTTTGAAAATGCTCATGATGTACCCCATATTGCAAAATCACGTAAAGACACGGACATTTTACGTTTGCACGACGTTTATAATTGTGAATCTTTGTATCTTTTGTTGTAGCATATCATCAAAGCTTTAGGACGCATAAAGGCCCCATTTTACATGTATACGTAAACAGGACCTTTTATACATCAAGACGAAAAATCCGATACATTTAATTCTTTTAAACAGTGGTTTTGAATGACTTAAACGTGGGCTATTCGAAATAATTATAAGAGGTGATTTTGTTCAAATAAGTCTTTCTTGAATGTTCCCCAATGTAATTTCCGAGTTTTATGTAGGTAAACAACAAACAATACAATTGTACAAGTTTTTTGCGGTAAGAAATGCTTAAAAGTGATTTATTGATATGAATCTATCGGCACATACACTCTAAATTACAACTATTTAAAAAAAAAACATACCAGATGGTTTTCATGGTCATTGGAGTATTCCTTGCGAAGAAAACACATTTTCATGCTAACTTTCGAAGCAGTGTAGAACGATTACGAAGCCGGCCATGTTATTATTTAACGCGATCGTTTTGGCACAACCATGTTTTAGGTCTTTCACAAAAAAATCAATTGACAAAAGATAGACGTGGTTAGTCAAGTTCGGCCTTATGAAAGACTATCACGTTATACGTTTAACAATTGAAATTAAAAACACAGCTTTAATTTACGTTTTCCTTTAAATATATAAATTAATATAAATGCATACATTTGTTTATTTAAAAAATTTTTTATAAAATGAGCCTGGGAAAATAGAAAACTCGTCACCATGACAAAGAGCGCTACTCGTACTGTAATGTGGCCAGAAATCTGAATTGTGATAAGTGTCCTCACCATCAGCAACATTAACTGTTCCTTGTTATTGCGCCCATCAATGGTTGACCAGTGGGCACGCCTAATGTATGGCCGGCCGTCAGTGTTGACATTTAATTGAGATACCACCTTAGTAACTAAACATAATCCAGTCCCTCTGAGCAACAACCTCGCGTGTCCACCTTCTCATTCAGTGAACTATTAGCACAACGCTATATCTTCCTTCTGGCGACGAAGACGGATTGTTTTTTTTACCCATGCGACGTTCCGTATTCCTCTCGCAATCCGTGATCTGAGTGGTCCACAGTACACACAATGGAAAAAGTTTCCTTCAAAGATGGGAAAAACTACGATGTGCTACGGTGGGTGCTCCGAAAAGAAAGGCGACGCCACTCGTAGCGACATTGCCTCTCAGTTATAGGACAGGCCGCGGTAGATGTATATAACACTTTTGTATGGGAAACCCCAGGAGATGACAAGAAATCGCTAAGTCATCGAGAAGTTCAAAGCAACACTGTGGCCAACGCAAGAACGTAACATACGAAGCGGTACATGTTTCACTGCAATAACAAGCATAAGCTCCCGAGAGACGATGATCAGTATTTTCCAAGCCTTAAAGACCCTAGCAATGGTGTGAGTATGGTGGGAACTAACAGCTCCTCTTATAAAGATAGGGTATGCTCGGAATTAGAGAGCAGAAACTACAGAGAAATTGTTAACGGAAGACAAGCTCACTCTGCAATCAGCCTTACAAACAATAAGAACGAGTGAACATGTGTGCACGCAACTAAGGCTAATGTCGCCCACTGATACTGGGCAACAAGCGTGAATAAGATTGTCAGAAACCAACGGCCGCTGCTAAGAACCGTAGGCCAAAACCCGCCAGACCCAACCCCCAGGCTCAGAAAGCAGTAGGAACTGTGGAAAACACACACGCGCGATTCTGACCTGCCCGGCTCAGTTAAACATGCAGGAAGTTGGGAAATAAAAACACCTCAAATGTTTGTCGTTCCACGCCTCAAGATGCAAATGCACACATCAGCCTCGCAACCTGGCCCAGTTCGATGAACCCCCCGGTTATGTGTATGCCCAAAGTACCATTTCTAGTAAGCGTCCAAATCTTCCTTCGTGTATCATTTCCATCACTGGTGTTTTCGCTAACAGCAGATTGACCCCGGGAAGCCTCGGTCAATATTATGGACAGTGCATCGTTTACAAGGATTCACAAAGCCGCCGGTACTCTCCGCACTCGGGTATGCGTACGGCCTCATCTCTCAAGTTTTCGACGACGGTAACATGCCCCACTACCAGTTATGGGTGAAAATAAAAAACGGCCCCAATGTGACAGTGAAAAACTCCATCGTGAAAGCAAACTTTCATGTGGTTGAAGTAATACAGGAAACCTTCTTTGTTTTGGGACTGCATCGGAACTCGGATTGATTCATATCAACAACACCATCCCCGCGTACGGAAGCCATTCCAGCTGGCTATGAGCTATCTTCCATGGGGAAATCGTACAATAAGGATGAACAATTAGCTCACGTTGCCCAGGATGTCCACCAAAAATCCAAAAGCACCGCCGCATCCCTTTCCACATTCGCACCAAACTTTGAAAAAGAATTGCAACGCCTCCTTGATAAATGACATCATAGAACCAACTGAAGGCCCTACGCCGTGGATTAGTCCAGTAGTAAGTAGTGCCCGAAAAATTCTACCAGTTAAGTTCAGGCTATGCGTTGACCATCAGGGAGAACAGTCAATCCAGCGCGAGAACACCCTATGCCTACAATAGACGAAGTTATCACTGATCTCAACCGGGGCCACCGTGTTCAGCACTCTTTACTCAATCTGGATAGCACCAGTTTGAGCACATCCTGACAGCCGCTACATCACAACGTTTACTACACATACAGGGCTGTAAATACAAACGCCTCACGTTGCTGTGTCCAAACGCACATCGAGATTTTCCAAAATGCAGTCGCTAGGATACTGGGCGGTCCCGTGGTTTTTCGTACATTCAGATGACATAATAGTTTTTGGGAAAACCAACAGAACCGACGAGAACCTGGAAGCGGTGCTAGAACGCTTAGGCAGTGCAATTCCAAACGCTTGAACCTGGAGAAATGTTCTTTCTCGCATCCGAGATCTAACTTCTACGGCCACGTATTTTCCGCAGAAGGATTGGCGCCCAACCCAGACTAATCACAGCAGCGGTGGTAAACACGCCTGCCCCCACAAATGCCAAGAAGTCAGCGTCCCTGTTGGGGATGGCCCCGTAACGTTTTCATCCTATTAGCAATCCATTGTCACAACCTCTGCGACAACTGACTCACCAGATAAACCAAGTGAAGTGGAAACAGAAGAGCCAAGATTCATTTGACAAACTGAAGCAAGCCCTTTCCAGTTCAGAGGTAATGGCTTATTTCGACCCCACCCCCGCAAACCATCATACTGTTTTGTCGTTGATTGAAGCCCCAAGTGGTTTATGTGCCAGTTGTGCCAGGACGGACGTGTTGTTGCATACGGAAGTCGCGCTTAACCGACTCGAATCTCGCTACGCACAGATTGCACGCGAAGCATTGGTGGTACCTGTAGCTTCATTCAGCATTTTCATGTACCGACCCTCTATACGGTAGCACTGTTCAAGTTTGCACGAACCACAAACCCCTACTGTCGCTGTTTCAGAAACAATGTAAACTCAAAGCCAACTGCACGGATTGAACTTTGGCTAATGAAGTTGCAGCAGTCGATTTCACCGTGACAATAATCAGCCAGGCAAGGAAAATCCCTCGGACTATATGTCGCGGCATCCAACTTTGAAAAGTGCGACGGATCAACATCGCAAGGCCGCTTGATGAGTTATGTTCACTACGTATGTAAAATGCAGACCCAAAAGCTATGACCCTCACAGAGGTTATGGCAGCGAGCAAAAGCAGACCCGTAATGCAAACACTTCTCAAGCAGGCATTCAGAGTGGTAAGAAAGTAGACTGGGAAGATAAAGACATCGCAGTTTTTAAGACGATCAGAATGAGTTGACAGTCGCTGACGGTATGATCTGCGTGATACGCACGATTAGTGATACCAGCAACTTGAGATCGCGAGCAGTCGACTTAGCACACGAGTCGCATCAGGGAATCGTCAAGACGAACCACTCTCCGATAAGGTGTGGTTCCCCGGATAGACCTTCTATATTGAACCCAAAGTACAGGATTCTCGCATGCCAAGCAGCGGTCCCTAGTTCAGGAATCCCTCCAGAACCACTTAAAATGACTAACTAATGCCCCCCGTCCCTGGAAAGAAGTCTCCGTAGACTCAAAGGCCCACTTCCATCTGGAGAATAATCTCCTTGTCAATAGTTGACGACTACAGTCGTTTCCCCGAAGTTGAGATAGTTACCACAACCTCTGCAAATGCCGTAATTCTCAATGGATGCAGTGTTTTTGCGCGGTCAGGAATTCCCACATTGTCAAAAGTGACAACGGACCCCCCTTTAATGGTAAACCTTCGCAGATTCGCAAGTTACTCCGGTTCAATCCACCGAAAATGTCACACCGCTGTGGCCAACACGCTCAAATGGAGAAGCGGAAATATTCATAACGCACGCTCACCAAGACAATTCGTACAGCGCATGTGTCTCGCATCAACGGAAAAGCAAGAACTTTATAAGTTTCTTAGCCCGTACAGAGCCACACCCACTGCTACTCAGGAACCTCCCAAGTTCAATCGTTGACCCAGAAATGAAAACGACGTTTACCAAGAATGCAACCCACAAACACCCGCAGCTACAGCACGCTGATAGCCGCACCACTGACACCAAGACAGAAGAAAAATGAAAGCGTAACGCGAGATAGCATTTTCACGCAGCTCTCTGATATGGACATTGGTGCCACTGTTCCTTGTGAAACAAAACAGAAGAACGTGTTAATACACGTTCCATCCACATCCCGTTTCCCTTTCCGTAAGTAGGAAAGGGGAACTCTGTGAACAGCGAAGAGAGGGAAACCTTGTGACAAGAAATTGCTCTTTCTTTAAGAATTGCCACAAGACTTAGCATTGTGTGCTACGCCTGCAGCACCGAGCTCATGTAAAATGACTCTGTACAAACTGACAACAATGCTGCTCATGACACTGCAACACTCTGCAACTCCTTGAAGCAACCAGTTTTTGTTCTCACCAGGTTACAGAAACGTCAGCCCCACCAGTGGAACCAGCTGAAACACAAACAGCCAGCCCTCCGCAGCAAAACCATCAGACGCCTAACCCTACCCGGCCCGGAAGCCACCTGCTAATTTAATGACTTTTGCCTAAGTAGAGCTTATTGCGTAAAGGCTGCATAGGCGTAAGCGTGGCAGTTAAAGGCATTACTTTTAAAGTTAAAAACGCTGTTCTCTGCTTAATCATGTTTGTGCGTAAACTTGTAAGCGCATCTTGCGTAAGATTATAGTTTAGTAGGTTAGTTAAGTGAGCAATGTTGTTGGAAAGATTTGCGCAAGTAGTTCTTCTTAAAAGTTGTTTGTGAATCCTAACCTACCATCATAAAATGACTTTGTCTGATGTTGTCTGACATCATTTTCACAATTGAACACTATACACAAAGAAGTTTTCCTACTAAACATACACACTATAGTTTTTTAAAGAAAACCCGTTAACTCTTCATACTGCATGCCAGCATAGACATTATTGAACTGTGTATGAACACTTGGACCTGTTACTGTAGCAATAACAACTGATTGCATATTGCATGAGACTTCTACTCAAGACGGGGAGGGATTAATTTGCCAGAATCCTGAATTGTGCATGTGCCCCTCAACCATCAGCACCCATTACCTGTTTTCTTGTTATGGCGCCCTCGTTGGTTGGCAAAAAACCAAAACGGGGGCAAGCTAATATGGCCGCCGGCAGTGTTGACATGTATTGAGATACACCCTTATTAAATAAACATAATCCAGTCCATCTGAGCAAATAACCTCGCGTGTCTTCTCATTCATTGGAACTATTAGGCACAACGCTATAGGTCCATCGAAAAGTACGTAGATTGCTGAAGCGCGCATTAGTGGGTTTCGAACACTGATCTCTATATTGGAAACCTGGGCTTCGTATTTAGGCACTGACGGTCATTTATAACAAATTTGTTCCCATTGAAGGTGGATAAGCGACATAACAGACCTACAGACTCAGCCAAGTCATTGAGCTCATTGTATTGCGCGTATGGGGATGCATGTCTCGAAAACGGGTCAACCAGGGATACAACTTCTGTTAACAGGTTCGCTGGAAGTGCTATTGTGTTCGTAGACCAAGATGTTCCGCCCGTTGCTCCATCATCTAATATACAATTGGGACTGTGTAGGCTTGTTGTGTAGCCAATCCCTTGTACCTTGTGTCAGTGGTTACAGTGGCGACTGCGATAAACTATAAATTTTACCGACCCCTTTTAAATGTCCACATTTTCATGGATGTTAGTGTTTTGGCCAACAAAACCTTTGTTAATCCAAAATGATATCTAAAACACCCTCCTTTACATTTTTTTCTCAATCACTCGTGGTTTTAAAAAGTGTATGTTTTTGCAAAAACATTTCTACCACGAACTTCGCTTCTATTCTTTGTGTCCTCAACGAAGTTGACAAGATAGAGTCTTGGTGGCAACTGCTGAAGTCACGTGATATTTTTCGCTGGCTTCTGTTTTGCATGCGGCGTTGTAAACGTTGTAAATATACCACATGTGAATAAACATGGTAGCTTCCATGATGGTTGTATCGTTGTGTACATTTGTCGGAATAAATCGGGATTTCTGGTCCGCAAGGAATACTCCGATGGCCATGAAAACATTCTGGTACGTTTTCTTTAGGGATGTTTCATGGGCCGATAGTCATTCATACCCTAAATCACTTTAATCTTATTCAAACACAATATTGGTATTAGAAAAGAATTACATACACTAAGAAATTTGTTAACCCAAGTAAAAGCTAAAGAATGGTTGCTGATATCCTAGGGACAGCTATAAAGTGTAATTCCTTTTGTCCTTGCCTGAAGTGTTATTAACTTGTCTTTTTATGTTAAAGTTTGTCCATTCTCTTCCGCTTAAAAAATGGTTGGTCCAGTGGCGTAACCAGCTTTTTTCAGGGGCAGAGGGGGGCACGCAATTTTTAGGGAGGGCAAGAATCAGGGGCGGATCTAGGATTTCTCAATTGGCGCTATTTTCGATTGCTACGCTCGACAGGGTAGACCAATTTTCTTATCAGCTGCCCCCCTGGTTACGACATGGGGTAGGTCCAATTTGTAATTAAAGTCAGAAACGGGATGTAATATCATCTCATGATCTAGTGGTTGATGCAGGCCGTTTACTACATAGAGTCAAAAGGTCATTTGGCTCAGTTATTAAACCCAGTATCATTCAAGCAGGCAAGACTTGTGGGTCGGGAACCACTTGTCTGTATAGCAAAGCAGATTTGTGACAAATGTGGGTAGGTGTAATTTCATGATACGCTCTGACAATGGGCACGGAGTTTTATGGCTGTCCATAAGACAAGACATTTGGCGATATAGGATGAGCGGTGAGGGTGCAATGGAGTTTAACATAGGCAGAAAAAATTATAAGAAGGTTACATAAGGGGGAGAGCTTCAAATTTGTTTAAAATCTTGGTGGCCACAACCACTCAATAGCATGGGATTATATACTATATTAATATATAGGCTTCGGCCTATTTGGCAGATGGTGAAACGATTTCTTATTCCATGGGCATAATATAATGATACCTTACTTTTGTTAATGAAGTCTGAGACACCTTATTGGTTTTTACCACAGTAATCTTTTCCAACCTTGTCACTCCAAACTTCAAAACCACAGGTCGGTCGAACATAAAACAAACTATACATATTTGGAAATCCGTTATAACCAGATTGAACAATTTGATATATTCACAAGATTGGAGCAAAATTAAGCTTCTCCCTTTTATACCTCTTCCATGCAGGGCAGTACGCAGGATTTATTTTGGGGAGGTGCGGGACCTCGAAAAAGTGGACCTTTTATCGAAAAAAGGGGCCTTCATTGATAAAAGTGGACCTAACCCCCTTAAAATGGTCGTTTTTTTTTGACTTTTTAATGTCTTAAACATCAAAAGTGGGACCTTCTCGTCAAAACTTCTCGTCAAAATTTCTCCAAATTTTGGGACCGTTTTATCAACACAACTTCAGCAAAAAGTGGACCTTTTCCCCTTTGTGGAATTGGGGGGGGGGGGGTGCGACCGCATCCCTCGCACCCACCTTGCGTACGGGCCTGCTTCCATGTCATCAACGATCTCATTGAGAAATCTGCCAATGCCTTTAGAGACCCTAACTATGTGAAAAATTTTCAGCGATTACCATCTAAGCACAATTCTCGCCACAAATCCGCTGTTTACCTATAAGTTGGATTTTATTTGGTTTAAAGTGGGATTTGTCCTTTTTGGGCAATTAAGAAATGTAAGATGGGCAAATATATAAAGGGAAACAAATCTAATCAAATTGGACAAAAATTTACTGTGCCAAATTTTAGCGATTACCATCTAATGCACAATTCTCGCACAAATCCGCTTGTACTATACGTTGATTTTTGGTTTAAAGGGGGATTTGTCCCTTTTTGGCAATTCAAGAAATGTAAGATGGCCACTATATGAAGGGAACAAATCTACACTCAAATTGGGCAAAAATTCTATGTGCCAAATTTCAGCGATTTACCATCTAATGCACAATTCTCGCACAAGCCGCTGTACGATAAGTGGATTTACTTGGTTAAAGGTGGTTTTTCCGTTTGGCAATTTAAGAAATGTAAGATGGCCACTATATAAAAGGGATCAAATCTAATCAAATTTGGCAAAAAATTAGTGTGCCAAATATAAGGCGATTTACCATCTAATTCATCAATTCTGCACAATCCGCTGTTGTACATAAGTTGGAAATGTAATTGGTGGAAATGTTGATTGTCCCTTTTGGCAATTCAAGAAGAAATGTAGAGGCCCCCTATAAGGGATCACAAATCTCATCAAATTTGGCAAAAAAAAAAACAAAAAGCTATAACTATGTTTTTTAAGAATTTTAAGAAAGGCTATACAAAAATTCTTTTTTGGTTGATGTTTTGGGCCCTCTTTTTTTTCAAAATTTCATTTCTTTATGACAACTAAAAAAACCCTGGGCTCAGTTGCATATGGTTATGCGGCAAAAAGGGACTCACATACATATCGATTGATTCGCGTGGGCTGTGCGCAAATATTTAAACTTTTGGGGTCATTGCCTTTTTTCAACTAATCAGAAAAAATGCAGTTTGGACCTACCCGTGACCAATGGCTTGGATATTTATAAGAACAAGAGTCAAAATTTAAATTTGAGTTTAATAGACTTTTAATAATTAAGAAATTAAAATGATTAAAATTAAAATTGCACCAAAAAAATAGAAAAACTATATATAATTGGTAAGCGGGCGTTTTGACGTGTTAGTGATCTACTCGATAAATTTTACCAGAAGAATTACAGGTATTATGGTAGTTACAACGGTTGCTGATTAAGAATCTTGAAATAAAAAATGGGGTCACCGACTTGTTTTTGAGCTATAGGCAAAACAAAAAAAGGTAGTGTCACTTTTTATACCACGCAAGTCTATGGGAAAGTCACTCTGATGTTTGGATCGCCCACAAAATAAACACTTCTCATAGAATTTTGTAATTTTCTAAAATATGTTGAGGTCCCGAGTCGTTCTTAAAATTTTGAAATAAAAAAAATGAGGGTCACCGCTTACTTTTTCCATTTACACGCCGAAAACCACTGAAATTGGACATTTTTTCTGTTGGGTGGTAGAAAAAGAAAAAATCCGCGCATGCAGCAAAGCAGGAAACGCAGGCAGTAGAGATGCGCGATTTTAATAACCGAAAACAAACGCCCACAGTGATCCCGTGGTATTTGCGCATGATACCTTCGCAGCCTCAAAACTAAAATTCTTCCATTTTTGTCCATGACTGGGCTCCAAACGACTGCTGAAGTGTAAAGCAGCTTGCGCGTAATCAAATCACACGTCAAACCCCTTAAGTCAAAGACAATAATGGTGTAGCTTTCACTCCCTACTCTAATGATCGTCCTTTTCTCTTACAGAGGGGGATCTTCAAACAAGTGCAGTTACATATATTACAGAACAAGGAGACACACTATCCATGCCAAGAAAACAATTAGCTGCTGGATGTATGGGAAGTGTGTAGAATATAAGCATATAAACATTGCGAAAAATATAAGTTTAAACATGTATTGTCTTACTGCATATAAAATTGAATAAAACATAGTACATGCCATTGATAATTAGTGATTTGATATATATTTATTATATTTAAAACCTTCAAAAAACACGGGTCCTTGATGAAAATATCAGCCAAGATAAAATACTTTATCATGGAAATTCGTTTTTAAAACAGTAACTGTCGACTCTCATTGGTTTTAGTCACACACTTGCCGTTTTCTTTATCATCAAAATTATTCTTACCACTGCAAAGTGGACCCACCCTGGGATGTATGCACTACGAGTAACAGTCATGTTAATGTTACATTGGATCCAGTCATTCTTTTTACAGAAAGGTGTAGCAATTTTAAGAATCCAACATGTCATTGACAGTTGTAATGTTGTTAAAGCTGTTATTCAGTAGACGGAAATGGAACTTCAATGGAAGTACACAATCACAATAACATTGTCTTTCATACTTTTATTGGAAAGATTAGACCAGCCCAGTGATCAATGTCTGAAACAGTATGCTTCATGTCTTTCCACCTCAAACCACTGTATCGTTTATGGTGCATTTTAGGACATACCAACTAATTTTATAAATTCACAAGTGAATACACAAGTTAAAAGCTTAAATATTCCAATCAGAGTGTTCAAAATTCGGAAATTATAAATCAAACCTATATGATAACGCTCAGCTTCCAAAATGTAAGCTGACTGATTTGATGCAGTTGTAGAAGGTAATCAACCTTGCCCTGGTGGGAAGATACAGACCCAAAAAAAGAAGGAATACAATTTGAGTGCCCAAAACAATGTATTGTTAACCCTTGATGAATATAGAAAAATGGGACATCGATGTGTAATAATAAGAAATAGAGAACGCTATATTATTAATACGACAATTGAATTGCAAAGATTATCATTCCAAAACCACAGGTTGAATGATATTAGCACGAGCTTTCTTGGGCTTTATGGATTGATGAAAGAGTTGTACTTAAGTAAAAAACAGATTTCTGCATGCATTGGGTGTATGCAACACTGAAAGAGTTGGAAAAGTTATCACAATGAGAAAATCAACTACACTTTTGGCTGTTGTGTAGTCCATGGGTGTCACTACCAATGGCTAGAATTACAAGCAATAATATGACAGCATTGCCTATGGCATATTCAAAAGATCTGGTTTCAACTGCCAGGCACTAAATCTCAGCCAAAATCAGTTAACCACCATTCCTGTAACCACTTTTGATAGACTGGCTCGTTTAAAATGGCTACATCTTGACAATAACCATCTGACTTCACTTCTTGAAGGAACCTTTGAAGGCGTGACTCAAATGGAAGTTCTACACTTGAACTTACTCTACATCACTACCAGTTTGTATATTAAGGTGTTATGCACTTAGAGTGGGCTGATATTTCAACAATCCCTTCGAATCTCTGGTGGATGGTGTGTTTGCTGATCTTCGTGTTTGAAACAATTGAACTTTTTAAACCAAATTGACCACTTGCCTTCAAGTATATTTGAGAGTCTAGATCAGCTTGAGATGCTTCTTCTTACGACTAATTCACTGGAATCCCTGTCCTGTGGATGTTTAAAGGGTTGATTCACCTACGGCAGTTACACCTGGACAAAAATGCTCTGACTGCCTTGCGCTAGGGCTCTTTTTAACAGATCTGTTTCAATTACCAGATACTAACCCTTGATACAAATCACCTAACCACACTGCCCGATGTCTGCTTAATGCCCTGGCCTCATTTGAAATCTTTGTCCACTTAGCAATAACCAACTGTCTCTCTGTCTGCTAATACATTTGTTGGTTCTGGTCAATTAAAAAAATTATCTCTCACCACAATCTGCTGAACTCACATTGCCTTCTGGCCTATTTACTGGTCTTGCTCACCTGACAATCTCGATTCTTTAATAAATCAACTGAAAACATTACCTATGGCTTATATTTCATGATCTGATTCCAGTTAGAATTTCTTTACTTAAAAATAATCATCTGACCTCACTTTCTAGCAGTTTTTATTTCAGTCTAGGATTGTTCAGTTGCACCTATGTAAATTACTTAACCCTGTTGCCTGAGGGATATTTGATGACTTACAACTTAAAGAAATTATACTTGACAGAATCATTGACATCTTTGCCGCTGCAATTTGTTGGAAAATCTTCCCAATTTGGAAAACACTTTCACTTATAACACTCTATTGACATCTTTGCATGGAAGGATGGCTTCTCCACACCCTACTCGTTTGAAGAAGCTTTCACTTCAAGGCAATCAACTAACCCGATGCTGGAGTTCTTTTAGTTCCCTAACTACTGGTAGAATAATTATTATCTCACATTACTATGTTCCTGACTTCCCTACCAATAGCGATCTTTACTAGCAATGTCCAATTGATCAAGCTCACATTAGATAACAATCGACTAAATTCTCTACCGGACAAAATATTTCAGTACATGCATTCATTAAAAGAGTTAATCTGAGCACTAATGCATTATTGACACTGCCGAACAATATATTTGATTCATTGATCGATGTAGAGATGTTGGATATAGATTACAATCAAATGTCATTTCTGTCTAACGCAACATTCAATCAAATGATTTCATTGCTGTATCTACATATGAGTCACAACAACCTCACGAAACTACCAACCATGCCTTCCATTCATTAAGTGCATTGCTGTTCTTGAACATTTCTAACAATCACCTGTCAACTTTGCCACAATTACACTCATTGGATCATTTACAAATACTTGATCTCAGTAATAACAAATTATCAAGTTTGAGTTCAGATGCATTTGAATCAATGCAAGCCCTCATTGTTCTCTCTTGCATCAAATAGATACTCACTCCCAATAGAATTTATTTCTCAGATAATTTGCTTTGGAAGTTCTTTACTTACAAAACAACAGTTGAAGATTTTTTAAAACTCGGCTTTTCAGTAGGCTAGGCAGCCTCACAACTTTAGTAATTTCAAACAATGAACTGTCCAATATTAATAACCGGACATTTTTAGGTCTATTAAAACTTTACAGCCTTAACATGGACTACAATAAATTACATATGTTACCAGAACAAATATTTGATGATTAGAAAACTTGCAATTTATCAATTTCTCACACAATGCCATAAATAAAATAAGTACTGATGTTTTTCTTGCTAATAACATATAAAAACACTAGATCTAAGTTTCAACTCTTTGCTTCTAATTAACAAATTGGCATTTAAAAATTGGAAAATGTAACAGTACTGGTTGTTGATGAAAGTGCCACTTGCTGTTTTGTGGAAAATTCACAATGCCTTTCTCACACCCTCGATCTGCTTATCTGTCTTGCAAAAGAATGTTGGATGACATTCTACCAAGAGTCTCTATGTGGATTCTGGGTGTTTGCTGTTGTTTGTAATGTGTTGGTGTTTTATCTCGCTTGCAGTGATAAGTCTAAAACAGTACAGACACTGTTGATATTGCACCTATCTCTTTCAGATTTTCTAATGGGCGTTAACATGGTATTGTTGGCAGTTGCTGATGCATATTATGAAGAGTATTTTCCATCTTATTCGGACAAGTGGAGAAATGGTGCCATCTGCAAATTAGCTAGCATGCTTTCAGTTCTTTCAAGTGAAGTCTCTGTGTTTCTGATCACTTTGATAAGTGTTGACAAGGATTTCAGGGAATTAAATATCCTTTCAGTGTCACGTTTAACACACAAATCTACTAAAATTTGGGTGAGAATGATTTGGTTTCTTGGTACTTTGCTTTGTGTGATTCCAAATATACTCTCTGGGTTTATTCTCAATATTTTTGAAGTTTCAGAAGTTTGTGTAGGCATTCCAATTGTAAGAAGACCAGTAAGTGTGACAAACACTTCTTCAGTTGAAATTCAAGCAAATGCCGTAAGTATTGCTGTGACAAAGAAATTTCAATTTAACTCTCAGGCCTTAAATTTGAGATTATACAGAATTATGTTGTACCAAACTTGTTTTTAATTGACAAATTAGTATTTATACAAATGCCAAAATAATAGGTGACCAGCTAGCAACATATTTTTCCATAATAGTGTTCATTGGCATTAACCTTGTCTGTTTCATACTTGTTGCTGTCCTTTACATATATTTATTCAAAACTGCAAAAGATACATCCAAAAATGTCTGGAAGAAAACAAGATGAGAAGCAGGAAATTCGCATGGCTATGAAGATGTCTGCGATTGTCTTAACAGATTTTTGTACCTGGGTTGCCACTGGTGATAGCGTGTATCCTTGCTCAATGTAAAATCATCTCAGTTGATCCAGTGTTTTATGCCTGGACTGTTGCTTTCATCATACCGATTAATTCAGCCATTAATCCATTTCTGTACACACTATTAACACTTATCGAGAACAAAAGTACATAGAACACCTTCCACTGATAACAAACATTATGTATATGAACCACAAGGTGGTGGCTCTTTGCAACCTCTGTTAAGTCCCCTTGGCCAACACTAAAGAGCAATTTGACACACATTGAAGTGTCAAATCTGTGTTAAAACTAAAACGGACAACTAATGACGGGCGTAAATAAAATCAATTAATTTTTGCATGCACTCATGTTTCCAATTTACGGGAAAAAGGTAGAATTTTCGATCGCAACTGTGCCCTAATTGTCGCCTGCCAGGTGATTTACCGCCATTTTACATTTTGCAGTTTTACTGTGCAAGGGTGTTGCAGCATCACAGCATGATGTTTATATTGTAATTAAAATATATATTTGACACATGCAGGCAAGTGGCCAAATCAAAGAAATTACCGTGCAAACAATTGCTGCAAAAATCATGTTACAGCTTTAGAGGGTTTCCGTTGGATTTAAGCAATTTAAGCATACGTTTGTCCAAATTGTTTTAATTATTCTTTCTTTATTTGTTGGTTTTTTCAATAATCATTTAGTTGTTATTATACTCTCCTTAATAATAACTGTAAATGGCGTAATTAGATTTTGTTCAATGAAGTTTTTACGTATCACAACTGCACCTAAAAACATTTCTTAAAAGTCAGGAGAACGAGGCCTGTGGCCTAATACTGCCCCTTTTGGATTGGATGGATTCTGGGTTGGATGGATTTCCAAATGAAGCAGATTCTGTTTCTGAAAAAGATATGACGGAAAACCACTTAATTGCACCATTTTATATATATATTAAAATCCCTGAGTTCCATAATTATACAAAAATACAATAATAATACTTTTAATCACACAGTCCCTACAGAAAGACACAGGAACACGGTGTTTGGTATTCTAATGAGTTTAATATAAACTTAGATCAAAGTTGAAATCGCAAATTTGATACAAAATCGCCTCATCACTCACTAACTACAAATTTCAACAACCCACCACCACACTAAATAAAACGAACGAACACGACACCCCCACCCACACCCAGGGAGGGAGGGAGGGTAAACACGGAGCTACGGAGAACGAGAGACAGCGACCTGCCTCGCAGACGACGAATAACGGAATGACGGTCACGATATAAACACGGCTACGAAACAAAGGAGAACCGCACAAGCCAATAAACACCCTAGTAAAACCGACCACCCTCGAAAAACATGAAACACAAAGGGAAGCGACAGACGGGCCTGATAATCAAAACCTCTTCACCAAATAGCTGATGAGAGTATTACATGTACACATGTTTTTGTTGCTTGTGCCTTAATGTTGGTCTATTAGCACTCCCTGAATGTTACACAGTTCATGAGAAATTCATGCGGAGAAAATGGTTCCCTTATTATGGTGCTGGTTAACGGACTCAGGAATGGAAGACCTGTGACATTATAGACTGAAATTATGTTAATGGTATAATATTGTTGTTGAAACAAGTCTGAAATAAAATCAGAAAGTGAAATACTATAGATGCTTTCAAAGTTTGTTATCAATGCTCTGTTAATGGGTGTACGAGAGGTATGGCATATGCTTGACAGTACTTGTGCACTTTTGATATAATTTGATACAGCTTTTAGTGTATGCTGTGTCAAAAGTCTAATAAAGACAATGGTATCAAAATTGTATCAAAGTTTTCATACAATTTTTAGTGTAAAGTATATATCATAAACTATATATCACCAGCTTTTCTACCAAAACAAAGACGGTAATCGTCATAGAGCTGACGGTCCCTATGTAGGGAACCTATCCAATGCTTATGCTAGGAAGAGGAAGTGAAAAGTTGTCCCCCTTTATAAAAAAGACAATGCTGAAACTTATTCTAACTATCGACCTGTTTCTATTTTGCCTTGCTTTTCCAAAATTCTAGATGCGACTTGTATTTAATAGATGTTCATCTTTTATTGATAAGTTTAACATTTTAAATAAAGGGCATTTGGCTTAGGCCCAAATTACTCTACCCAAATGACAATTATTGAATTAGTGGACAATGTATACAAGGCGGCTGACCGTATGAACCACAATTGTAATTTTCTTAGATTTTCTAAGGCTTTTGACACTATTAACTATGACATCTTATTATATAAATTAAATATTATGGTTTTAGGGGAGTTGTTTTAGAGTGGTTCAAAAGTTATCTCAATCAAGATCACAATCTGTATACTATAATTCATGTAAATCAAACTTGGAAAATGTAATTTGTGGCGTACCACAAGGCTCGATATTGGGCCTCTGTTATTTATTTTATATGTTAACGACATCATCAATACATCCCCAGTCTTAACTTTGTCTTATTTGCAGATGACACCACAATTTTATATTCAGACCAAGACCTTGAAAATCAGATGCATCTGATTAACAGCGAATTGGACAAAGTTTCGGATTGGTTTAAAGCTAATAAACTCTCAATTAATGCTGAAAAACAAATTGTCATGATTATGGGTACCCCTACGAAAACATTCAAATTCAAAACGGATATTAATGTGGTGTTAAATGTTGTAATTTATCAGAGTTAACAAGACAACGTTTTTGGAATTATTCTTGATGAAAATTTTTTTCATTTAATATCTATATGAATCGGTGTCAAATAACATATCTCGTAATGTTGGTATTCTCAATAAGTTAAAATATTTTGTTTCTAAAAGCATTCTCTATTGTATTTATTGTTCATTGATTTTACGTACTTATCGTATGGAATTCTTGTTTGGGGAAACACACACAAAATTTACTTAGATAAACTATTAAAATTACAAAAAGGGCTGTTAGAAATATATGTCTATCTCATTTCAGATCACATTCCGGACCATTGTTCAAGGACTTAAAATTACTCAAAATATGACTGTTTAAATTCAACCTTGTATTTTTAGTATAACATTCAATGGGTGGTCTTCCTGTATATTTAATCAATATTTGCTAAACGCCACACCATTCATCCCCATATTACAAGAAATGCAATAACGATTATAATGGAAGTAGAAATAAACCCGCATTTCATTCAAAGGGAGTTCGAACAACGGGACCAGTATTTTGGAATGGTTGTCTAGTGATTTAAAAATTGCCCAAAATCTGAAATGTTTCAAGTATAATTTTAAAATCCTTCATAATTATGCAATATTAATAAGAGGTCATCTGTGAATTACATATGTTGTTTATTACTGTTGACTAAAATTTTCGCATTTCCTTATATATTGGTATCTACACACAGTTGTAACATCTCCGAAGGGGTCAACCACGCTCTGGCCATCCTTGGCCTTTTGGTTGGCTCCTCCGTGTCATAAATTATTCTGTATTGTTTATTTATAGCTTGTAAATTAATTGTATCATTTGATTGACATGGAAATAAAATATGATATATATGAGATAGAAAATACCAAGATCTAGTGGCTGACGGTGAAACCAAGAATGGTCTGCATAGTACTTTCTAGTATAATAGAAAACACATCATCAACGAATGCGTTGGCATCCTTGGGCATTCCTAAGGAAAGATGGAAGGCTATAACCGATACAGCAGCCAAAATTGCATTCCGAGCGAGCTATAGGCTCCAGTGAACTATTCCTCCTTACCTTTTGATACTGTAATGGTTTGATACAATTATTTCGGTGTCATGTATGTATTTCTCAAATGAATCTAATCTATATCAAAGGACTTTAAGGAGCACTCATCCCAATTTTTAAATATTTATACTGTTTCACACACTTTGTTTTGATACAACTTCCATACATGTAAGTACTAACAAAAATATAAAACAGTATCCAATATTTCAGTTGGCATATACTTGACATATGTCAAACTATCAAAAGTGTTTCAAATGGCGGTCACACCTCTGGTCCATTTTAATTTGACATAATTTTGACCGTGTCGAAGTTGTACCATTTTGGCAAGTGATTTTTGAATCCATAGTTACAATGTAATATTTATTTTTTAATTATTTTCTTTATATATATATTTTAAAGACAGTTTTGTCTTTTTTCTGAAAAATTTGGCTGATCAATTCACCTATTGTTCTTCTGACACATCGCGTATAATAGTTAATTTGGTCTCTCGAACTTGCCCATTATCATCATTATGTAAATTTGATGTAACAAAGGCTGTCCATGGCCTATTATCGCTCACGGAACACTCTTGGTCCACCGAATTCAAGAGTTACAGTGAATTACCTTAGTTGAATCCACAGGCTCCAGGAGCATATGGCAAATATGCTCCTTGAGCATTGTGCATTCATTTATGCTCCTGGAACATATTGACTTAAAATATTTCTCCAGAATTATGCTCCAGGACCATAGTCCCCCAGATTGTTTATGCTCCAGAGTATATGCGCCAGGACACTGGTCCTGAACCTAAGCTTCTGGGGCATAATTTCGGACCAAAAGCTCATAGATGCACACTGAGAGTGTTTTATATGTGCATGTGCAGTTAGGAAGGTCGAACTATCCGAAGGGTCACAGTACCAAATGGCTCCACGGTTGGTGTAATGGTAGTTAGTTCCGGTAAAAAAACAAGGCCTATACATTTTATTAATCAGTGAGACGAGAAGAATAGAATAATCAATAATTTAATTCCTTTGAATCATTTCAATTTTTTTATCCCTGTATAAACCTTACACTAAAGCTCTATTGGTTTGTCTACTTTCATTGCAACTTTTGTCAAAATGAATAGAAAGATTGACTTAATTTGCAAACTAGGTAATCTGTCTTTTTTGTTCCAACTTTATTGATTTGGCCTATTTAGAAACTGATGCAGTTACCCAGGTGTATACTTCGGTTTGGCCATTTGCAAATTAAAAAAAAGTCCGTCGGTGGAATTTAGCTATAGACTCGAAATTGCCTTTGCAATGATATGTCACTTTAAAGAGACTGCCTTTTAGATTTCATACCAAACATGATAAAAATGATAAACTTCTTGGAATCAGTCAGTTTGATGATGTTAGCTTGACTACACTTGATGACTTTAGACTGACCTTAAAATCTGTCGTGAAGGTACAAGTTGTAATTTGACCTCAAATGATTCAGGTGAATTTGAAATGCCCTACAATTTTGACTTTGACGCTGAATTTTAACTAACCACGCCAATTTCTTTACCTTATAATGTTTACTTACTTGACCTTTGATTAACACAGAACCGGTACCTAAACCAAGAAGTTTCATAACTCAATACTCACCAAAATGAGGTTCTAAATCTTCAAGAAGTGGCAGCTCATACACATATTCAAGTATCCAATACCTCCCATTTAATAACATTATCAACTACTCACTTATCATAATTTGACTCCCAACATATTGGGCGAAAATTTCAAATAAAAATAAAGCAGCCTATCAGTGTTTGTCCACGTGCCTACCTAGCGAGTGGACTACTACAGCTGGAGCATTGGAATTCATTTTACATCCTTTCTATTTAAAAAAACAAAACAGGTTTCAAGCCGCAAGTTCCCAATACTTTCTATCATGGTGTATTTTACGAATATTTTCATACCAAATTTGACTATTTTCCCCTTTTCAGGGGTGTGATTAAGTCCAATTAATAGTTTGTAAATTATTAATACCCCTTCGTTAACTATTCGTCTTGATCGGGCAAAACTGTGACAAAAAAAAAAATAGGCCATTTTTGTGTCAAAAAATAGTTCCAGCTTTCATTCATACGAAGGGCAGGGGACCTTTTATTTTTGACCAGAAAACTGTACTGCGTTTTGACGTAATTTGAGGTCAAATTTATTTAGACATAGAGGTAGCTTCCACCACGGGCGAGTGCCAAAATTGTGTAAAACGTTTTTCTAAGGAATGTGAACTGCGCACTATGATTATATTGCGATTTATATTCCGTATTGAAATATGTGTTTACACAATGTGTGACTCGACGACCCTCTCATGATGAAACCAACTGCTCCAAAACCGTAGACTTTAATTCGTGCAACCCTTTTGTTTGCTAACATCGCTTCCTGATTTACGGCTCCAATGTATTTCTATATCGTTGAACTCAAAAGAGACAATAAGGTCTTCCACCTTTCGAATTAGCGGCCATCTTGCCGGAAAGTCAAAGTCCATTCAAAATTTCTGGAGACTTCTAACTAATCTAAAGAACGACATTCATGTTGATATGTATGAATAAAAGTATGGGCCACACTTGAATAGCACAAGTACTTTGAGGTCGGTATTAAATTGATCTGATGACAAATGCTACGGGAACTAACAACTTTTGTTAAGGTTATGCTTAGTGAGGTGAAAGACAAATCAATTCATTTGTCGAACAACACACACCATACGTTGGGAACTGCAGTAATTCTCTTGTCGCCGTTGTCGGCAAAAAAAAGCGACATGTCCAACGCGAACCAACATTACATGATTAAATTTGTGTATTTTCATTCGCTTGACCGGGCAAGCAATATTTTATTAGTTTATTCAGATTAAATGTAAAATCCCGTACACTATCCTTTAGGTCCCTTTATTAAAGACCTGAGGCCCACGTTTGAAAAAAAAAACAATTTAAAGTGAACCAGGAGAGATTTTTTTTGCAGGATGCAAATGTCTCTCAAATTTCACTTGATCGGTTGTAGACCACCTACCGATAACGTTTCGAAGTTTATATTGTCAACAAGTTGAAAAAAAACCCGCAAAAAACCTTGTTTTTGAACTTGCCTGCTGTCGTAATTCATTCCCCATAGAAACATACTTTGAATTCTTTCTGTCGTGCACGACGAAATACTAAATCAATCATCCGTATTACACACAGACGCGTACCTCAGCTAATCAACTTTCAGGTGTGATCTAATAAACATTGTAAGCATTCTCAATATCCAAAAACCGTGGTTCGACAAATTGGGCGCTTCCTTTCTGGAAATGTCCTCATGTCTCTTAACTCCGGCGGGTATTTTTGTGTAACCCTGTGCCGCTTAAAATTTTCGCTGTTTTATAAGTATTTCAAATTCATTTATTAATTTTTTAATCTCAAATATAGTCCACACAATAATTGAAAGCATTAAAAACGCATAATTTATATCATCTCATGTTATATTTATCATTTCTTTTGCGAGACTTTTTGTCACGTTGGTCTAGCTTGAAACTGTAGCCAATATATTCGCGATAGAAAGCAAATACGACTTCACAATCGCTGCATGCTGACTGGATTCCTTTTCAATTACTGATTATTCACACACTGTCATTAGTCCCACCTCGCAATTTGGCTTACAACACATAGCACAGTATCTAAAAATAATAATAAAATTTAGTTTCCCATGGAAGCCTAATTATGCACCAACACTTAGATGCGAGTAGGTGAACAAGAACCTGTGAAGAAAATTCATATTGGTGTAATTTTTTTTTCAAATTAGGAATTGTATAACTGTTGTAAATATTGGTCTCTTATAAACTGAGGCGCGAAAACGAGTATCAAATTTCGACAGGACCAGGACAGACCAAGCAAAGACAGAGCCAAACAAAATATGTTTGTAAATTTTTCTGTCTATGGGCGTGTTAGATTTGAGCTGAATGCAGTTTCTGGATACTACCTAAATTGTAAATACCCAAAAGGCAAAATGTACATCCTATCTAATATATATCTATATATATCTATATATATATAATATATCTCTATATATATATATAATATATAGATAAGTATATATATATCATATATATATATAAATGTTAACTAAGACTTGGATCTTCAGATTGAATATATTGTATGAGTAATGTTGATTTTTTTTTTTCCTTGGTCCATGCATTTAAAAATGTGACCCTATTTAAAAAGTTGACCCTTAACATAAATTACAAGGGGCACGATGAAATCACTTTATTATCTATTCGTCGGGAGCAGTGTGTGTTCTCGGGGCTTTGAATGTTATTTCCGAATCTCGGAGGGAAACTTGTTATTATAATATGGTTAACAAAAATAGGGTGTTAATTTTTTCGTGCGTGTGTTTCACAATTTTGCCATGCAACATAGTTAAAAGTCTGAAATCAGCCATACTTTTTATTAGAATAATAATCTATCTATCAACAATCTATTTTCTTGGATTCTTTTATACTAAGGTGAGGAGTAGTAAACAAAAGGAAAAGAGGTACCGACATATTTCTCAAATGAAAGGAATAGAAATAACTATAGAGAACTGGCCATCAGTGTAACCGCAAAAAGGCTGGTTTACAAAAATAAGTTTCTAAACCGACATATTACTCCATTGCATTATGCTTAAGTTACATTGTCATCATCACATGTTAGATTTGACATTTTAAGGTTTGAAGACTAATATGTGGGCCAAGACTAATTAATAATCTATTTTTTTATTTTATTCATATTAAGTGATTACTGTCAAAGTTCTAATTGTTTTCATTGGTAAGAACAAAGAAATAAGAAGCGTTTTTTTCGAAAGAACCTTTACCCTCTATACTTTATTTGTAAATTGTCATAATTCTTAAATATGGAATGCAATAACTGTCTAAAATAAACTAGTATAATCAATTCAAACATAAAATCACAAAAGATCTATTACATAATCATAATACAAATAATTCAATGTGGAAACACAAAACTCTAAAACACAAACTCGGCCACATACCGTCCCAAACTCTCGGGGGCCCCTCGGCCGCACATACCGTTAAACTCGGCACAAGCGTCTCAAACAAAGCTCGACACACGGCGTCGCTAAACTCGATACACGGCGTCGCGAAACTCGGCCACACGGCGTCGCGGCGTCGCAAAACTCGGCATAGCGTCGCAAACTCGCATTTATGACTGCTGTGGCCTGCCAGATCTGCGAGTCACCGTTGGGGAAATACTTACCGGACCGCCGTAGGGGAATTACTATATATGCATACTTTTTACTGTTTAAAATGACAATGAAGACACTACTGCTATGGCTTCCTAGACTTGATTATGCTGTTAAAAATCCGGCTCTGTTAGTTTTGATACGCCAAATGCTTCTTGAAATATGATAAAGTATAAAAATGCAGTTCTCATGTTCCATATATATATTTTTGTATGGAAATTTGCAGATTTTATTTTGATAAAATGAAAGTTTAACTTGTAACGAGGGTGTAGTTGGTCATGAATAATAGCCTATATCATAACATCCCTACAGGAAAAAAGACGATCAACCAGCAAGAAAGTGAAGTGGCTTATTTTTCTTGTCAGATCTAGGAGCATTTTCTCCCTATCTCAAGGCAAAGGACCACTCATTATTTAATTTTCAAAGTGCTTTTTTTAAATGCAGTTAAGAAAGGGATTAGCAAGCGACATGCTAGAGAATCGAAAAAATTTGAAATGCATTTTATAATTTATAATCAGATTTGTGTACAATTCCTATAACTACTTTAATGTACAACAAACCACGCAAATAGGTGAACAAAAACTAAGTATTTGAGGAAATTTGTCATACCGAACCGTCTCTGCTCCCGCAAATAGACATACAGTGACGTCGTCCCTCAATCTACACTAAACAAGCTGATTGTGGGCTACATCAGTACAGAATAAAACAAAGATCAATAATGTTTGTGTTAAGGTCAAACTGCATTGATCAAGGTGCACCCATCACGCTGAAATCTGTGATATTCACCGGGACAGGCTTTTTTTTTTTTGATCTCTCAAGTCGGAATTTTGATAGCGCACGTAATACAATTACAGAATCAGATAAAAAGTACTGCTTTATCTTTAATACACCGAATTTCCAGCCAACCACTTGCATGTTATGTTTCGCAATATCCATGCCAGTAACAAAAAATAATGAAAATAATGAATTTCCCGGAAATTTGTGATTAGGATTAGCAATCAGCTATAAATAATTTTGTTTTTCTTACTTTTAACAACAATTTATTGGTTTGTACTCTTTCATGCTACTAAGCCTTCTGAGACTACCGCGGCTGTTCTCACTTATTGCTAAAGCTATATCATCAATCATATCGAATTGATGATCCCAATCTTCATAACACGTAAGACTCTTGATGACATTTCGCGCCTTTGTAAAATCTTCAAATGACACAAAGGTAACCAATTAGCTTTCATCCTTCATAGATATAACATGCTAATATATTTGAATGCCAATATACTCATAACACACCGGAACATTTTATTCCTTCGTACTTTTTATCGTAAAATGCAGTAACGAGCACATTTGCGACATTTGGGTCTTTAAACACGATGACTAAAAATTTGGCTTTTCCTAGTAGTCAGATAGCCAAGCCAATTGTATTCCTTTAAGTGTAAAGTTAAATGTACAGCATTTTATTATGTGAAAGTTCGATGCAGACTGGTTACGGTTTCTGGCGGTGCACTCGGACCCTTGAGCAATTTGTTACGAGACCGTTATTACGTAATATTAAATGGCGGGCCATTTTTGTTTTTTGCCCTTGTCGTTAAAGGGGCATGCAATTTTTGCAACAACACGCAATGAATTCCTTGTGGTGTTTTGTTTGAGTGTGTGTGTGTTGTTCCATTTGGTTTATATTGACTGTGTTGTGTGTTGGTGTGCGTTCCATTTTGGTTTACTGAAACGGTACATCGGATACACAACTTTTTTGTTACATGAAAGCCCATCATGCATTCGGGGAATTGTAAGAGCTGACATTATGCGGGTAAGGTATCAAATTAAGGCGCATTCCTTGACATTTGTCAAAACGCAACTGCCAATATTTGGAGTTTCATAAGGAGTATGATGTTGTAACTTGGAAGGTAGTGGGTTGAAGAGTTCTCGACCTAATTTACATTTTAGCCATACAATATGCAAATTAGGTATGTAATGGCTAATTAATGTCTGAAAGTCTTGCATCTCTGAAACAGTACTTCGGACACTCAAAATCTCTCGCTACTAAAGCAAGTGTGGGGTGTCTAATCACACTTAGATAACATAATTATAGAAAGTTATCTCCCATAGAGGGTGTTTGGAATCAAAATTGAGTTGATGTGTGAACGGTCAAGGACAAAGGCAGTCATAATAGTTTTAAATGTTATATAACCTGGACGCATAACCCCCGCAGGCGCGCGCAAGTGGCTGTAGATCCTGCTAAAACTAACACGGGGATCCGTCTGCTCATTCAAGATCGCACGTAAGGGTATTTACCGTCTGACTATGTTTTCCATTTGTAGACTTATGGACCCATCTTTCACATTCAGCGGGGACAATTGAATATTGAATTACAGAACAATAGACATTATGGTTGAATCTTAAAGAGGATTTTATTATGGGAATAAACAGCCAATTTTTTTTGGGAACAAATAAAGATTTGATGACGTCACGGCATTGATTGGTTTATTATTTTGCTTTGGGGGGCCCATTCAGGTAGAAATGACTTCCGTATCCTACATTGAAAAAAAAAAACCGATTATCGTCATCGTACTCCGGTTTTTGAATCATAGGGAAAGTAATTTTGTACTGTTTAGACATATAACGGTGCCTTTCGGAAAAAATAATAGCACTTTGCGCAGAGGGTCATGTACAACTCTTGATTTAACATAGTCGGATTTATATATATCGGTCAGCCCCCGAAGAGCACACTGATATCTGATACCTGACACGTTACCTGGTACCTGACCGTGACCCAAACTATTCATCTCGTTACCGTTTATAACTCAATACGGCAAAGCAGCAAGCATTCTGTCTCTCCGTTGTCAGAGCGTAATCGATCACAAGATGTTAGCACTATATGTTGGTTCTGTACAGGGATGGTAGGACACGGATCGGCTCGATTTGGGCATTAGGGATTTCCAAACGGGTCAAAAGATTGTGTAACTGCTACATGCATTTTACTATGGCAGTCTCGTCCCAGTGACATTAAAAATCATCTCTTAAACCTTTGTTCAAAAGATCTTAGTAATAAATATCATGATAAATTAAGAAAAAAATATGAATTCACAATCAATCAGCTTCTTTAAATTACCTGTGCATACTCAAAACTCCAGAAACTTCCCCTGCAAAAGTATCTCATCAAACATAATACCCTTGACATACGCGCCATGGGTACAGAGCTATGCGCTCTTTAGCCATTCGCACCGATACACTCTAATAATCAAAACAGCCCTATTAATATTATTATCCACCCCAAACCATTGCACTCCCTGTGTTACCGTGTGGTAGATGGATGAAAAACTTGGTGAATGTGGTGAACCATTCAGTAATTTCAGGTCCTATGGCGGTCACCCTAGTCCAATCACTCTACATGGTAGAATGGTCATGAAAACTGTGGGTGTAACATCTGCTTCCAAAACCTTTTTCAAGGTCCTTTTGAGTGGTCATCTGCCGTTGGTGAAGGGTCAAACAACGCAGTCACAATAGGTTTCAATTGAGAGAGTTGAGAGAGACCATTCAGGTTTAATCAATAGCTCTTTAACAATTAATGAGTGCCCTGAATAAATCCATCAAGTCGTCGCACCACTGAACCCGGGACTTTGGGTCGCAAACAAAGCTCTCTACCGTAGACCCACTCTCTCACTCTCGTCTAAGCTCTCTAACCATTAGACCACTCCTTCTCATTGTCCTCTGTATCAATTTGTTAACATAATTCTGTCGTTTTTATTTTATCCTTACAATACTGGGGATATTCAAACATATTTTAACAGGCGGAACACAGGTGTTACGCTAATCCACACACCCACGAAACTAAACTAGTGTGGCAAATATCTGGAATGTTGTTGTAATCCAAATATTATGACACTATTAAAACGTTCAGTTAAAAACCAGTGTCATATTTTTGTTACATGTAAGCATTGAAAGAAGTAGAAAGAAAGAAAGAGGAGAATGACAGACGAATTTTTGTTTAAACAAATTCCCTATCCTGTTTGGTCATATCAAAATTAATTTGAGTAACTTCTGAAAAGTTAAGAAGGTATTGATTTGTAATGTGTCATCAGTAAAAAAAATCGCTGACCTGCTGAAACTTGAAATGAGACCTTTGAACAAATATGGTTCACGCAACACAGTACGATTGAAACTCGCAGCCAGCTTATTAATAATTTATCATGGAAATTGTTAAAACCGTAACTGAACTGATCTCCTTTTTTTTTTCACAACACTGCCATGTTGTTATAATCAAATTAATTGTTACCACTGCAAATGATCCTCTGAATGTATGTAATACAAGTAACAGTCATGCTATTGTTACTTGGCATCCAGTCATTCTTTTACAGAAAGCGATAGCATTCAAAGAATCCAACATTTCATTCGGTATAAACTAGATTCAGTAGATGGAAATGGGAACTCAATGGAGGTCATGCAATCGAATAACAACAGCATATTTTCTTATTTAACTATGACGATTAGACCAGCCCAGTGATCACTGTTTGAAACAATATGTATCATTGACTTTCATCACTTCAAGACCCTGTTTCATTTTTGGTGCATCTAATACATCCCAACTACATTTTATATACTCATTAAATTTGAAAATTAAAAAGTAATAAATATCATCTTTCCTATCCCTTCAAGTGTTCAAAATTCACAGATTTAAATCACTCCCAATAAACTTCCAAAATGTCATGTGGACTGATTATGACTGTATTATCGAATGTGATCGTTATGGTGGGATTATACAAAAATATTATACAATTTAGATTGCCCAAAAATTTATTTGTAGACCGTTGATTATAGAAAATGGACAACTACATGTAATATGACATAGAGTATGCCTGCACTTATAAGATAGCATACTCTATTGCAAAAGTATCATTCCTAGTATACCATGTAACTGATATCAGACCAGGAGCTTTCTCAATGGCCTTTATGGATTAAAAAATTGTCTAAGTGAAAATAGATTATCTGTACTGTATATGGGCGATTCCCGCAACACTTGAAGCGTTGGAAAATCTATCACTAACAGAGAATCAACTATTTCAATGGCTTTAGGTTTATTCCACCCGGGTTACTTCACTTACAGTGGTTAGATATTACACAAATAAATCTGACATCGTTGCCTGTTGGGTGTATTGAAGATCTGGTTCAAGTGTGCATGCACTAAACCGTCAGCCAAATCAGTTACACACCCTCCTGCAACCCTTTCGATAGACTGGCTCAATTAAAATGGCTACATCTTGACAATAACTATATGACGTCACTTCTTGAAGGAACATTTAAAGGTGTGAACTTCCATGTGGGAGTACTAGACTTGAACTACAATCGATTAACATCACTACCCGTTGATATATTTTAAGGGACTGACTTATTTAGAGTGTGCTAGACCATTTCAAAACCATCACTTAATCTCTGGGAGAAGGTATATGTCGGAACTTGATGATTTGAAAGAACTACGCTTTATGAACACACTATCCGCACTGCCTTCGGGTCTATTTCAAAATCTTGATCAGCTTGAGATCCTTCTCCTTACTATTCACACTGAAATCCCTCCCTATGAGTGTATTTAATGTTTGTTTCACCTACAGTGGTTAAAACATTGCTAACAATACTTTAACCTCTTTTCCCATGGATCTTTTCACTGATTGAGTCCTGTATTTAATAATATGTGAAAACAAAATCGACTAACCTACTCTGCCTGATGGCATATTTTGATGTCCCTGGCTCAGCTGGAATCCCTAACACTACCTTGCAAAGAATCACTGTATCTCATTTCTGCTAATACATTTGTTTGTTGTTGTCATTAGACACATTATTCTTGATCATAATCGGCGTAGGGTTCATTGGCTTCTGGTCATTTATTGGTGCTTGCTCAGGTTGAAAATGCTAGGACCTTTCAACAATCAGCTGAATCATTACCTCGGTTAGATTCCCTGACCGTTTTCAGTAAATTACCTTTGACCTTGATTTACAAAACCATTTAAACCTTTGTCACAGCGAGCTGCGTTTGGTAGTCTGCTGTTCTTCGATTGCGCCTTGCTAGTAATATTTTAACTATGTTGCCTGAGGACATATTCAATTGTTTCACAACACATAAAGCAATTTATTTCTTACCAATCCGTTACATCTTTGCCAGGTCCATTTTTGGAATTCCTCTCACTCAATAATAACCAATTTACATCGTTGCAGTATGGCCTCTTCATGCCTTTCTCATTGCGGAGCTTTCACTTCAAGAAACCAACTAGCCGCAATACTGAGAGTTCATTTAGTTCTCTAACGTAACTTAGAAGAATTCATTACATCTCATTCAGAATCTCTTGACTTTGACTTTCTACCAATCAAGATCTTTACACAATGTCCAATTGACAAGCTTTACACTAAGTAAACAACACTAAAATGTCTGCCAAATACAAATATTTCAGTACATGCACATTCAAAGAGTTAAATCTGAGTAGTATTATGACTTTGGCCAACAACATATTTGATTCTTGATCAATGTAGAGATGTTGGATATGGAAGACAATCATTATCGTTCAATGACCAATGCACCCTTTCATCAAATGATTTCATTGCTTTATCTACATATTAGTCATAACAACGTCACCACCACTACCCTTCCCATGCCTTCATTCATTAATATCGCATTGTTGTTTTTTGACATTTCCCTACAATCATCCTGTCAATTTCCACAATTCCACTTATTGGTTTCCTTACAAATACTTGATCTCAGTAATAACAAATTAGGTCAGTTTGAGTTCAGATACATTTGAATCCGGAAAGCTCTCATTTTCTTTCTTGGGCATCGTAACTGGATAACTCAGCTACAATAGACATTTTTAAGATGAATTTCAGTTGGAAGTCTTACTTACACACAACAAGTTGAAAAATTAAAACCTAGACTTTTCGGTAATCTAATCAGCCTCACAACTCTTGTGATTGCCACAATGAAATGTCTAATATTAATATAGGAAGCCTTTGGGTTTTATTCCACAGTTAACAAACCTTAGCTGTGACCATAACTAAATTACACAGATTACCAGGAAAAATATTTGATGATTTAAAAAATTGCAATTTAATCAATTTCTAACACAATGCCATAAAAAATTAGTACTGCCTTTTTTTATACTAATACTAATGTAAAAATTCTAGATCTAAGTTTCAATGCTCTGCTTCAAATCAAAGCTGGGCAGTTTTATTAAACATTTGGGAAATGCAACAGTGCTAGTTGATGAGAGTGCCACCTGTTTGTTTTTTTGACAATTCACAATGCCTTTCTCAACACCCTCGATCTGCTTATCTGTCTTGCAAAAGAAGGGTTGGGGGATGACATTCTATCCCTACCAAGATTGTCTATGTGGATTATTGGCTTTGTTTGCGGTTTATTTTGTAATGGGTTGGTGTTTTATCTCCGCTGTTAGTTTATAAGTCTAAAACAGTACAGACACTGTTGATATTGCACCTATCTCTTTCAGATTGATTCTAATTGTTGGCATTTGCAGATACTAGTAGAAGATTATTTTCCATCATATTCAGACAAGTGGCGAAATGGTGCCATCTGCAAATTAGCTACATGCTTTTCATGTGTTTCAAGTGAAGTCTCTGTATTTCTATTACATTGATAAGTTTTTTGACAGAATTTCAGGGGATTAAAATATCCCTTCAGTGTGCAAACCGTTTAACACCCAAATCTATTAAAATTTTGTGGTGAGACGGACTTTGTTCTTGGTACTCTGCTTTGTGTGATTCCAATATACTCTCTGGATTGGTTCCCAATAGTTTTGAAGTTTCAGGAGGTTTGTGTAGGCATCCCAATAGTAAGAAGACCAATAAGTGGGACAAACACTTCTTCAGAGTTGAAATTCAAGCAAATGTTTGAACTATAGAGAGAAAATTAATTAAAATTACCAGTCAGACTTTCAAATTCGAGCTTGTGAAAAATATGTTATCCAAAAACTGTTGATAGACAAAGCAGTATTTTTATGCAAATGCCAAAATAATAGGTGACCAGTTCGCAACAGAATTTTCCATAATGGGTTCATTGGCGTTACCTTGCTTGTTTATACTCAGTTGCTGTCCTTTACCTACATATATATTCCAACTACTAAACTCTGCGAAGAAACATCCATAATGCTGTAAAAAGAAACGAGAAAAAGAAATTCGCATGGCTATGAAGATGTCTGCGATTGTCTTAACAGATTTTTGTACCTGGTGCCAAGCACTGGTGATAGCGTGTATCCTTGTCTCAGGGGTAAAATCATCAGGGGCGGTGTTGATCCATTAATTTTATGCCGGACGTTGCTTTCATCATCCGGATTATTCAGCTTATTAATCCATTTCTGTACACAACTATTACACTTATTGAAACAAAAAGTAGTAGAACACCTTGCACGGACAACAACGTCATATATATCAACCACAAGGTGGTCGCTCTTGCTGTAGAGTAATGGTTTTAGTGTTATTTTTCAAAGCTATAGTTCTTTTCTTGTTTACACTGCTTCAAAACTATTACAGATACATGTTAAGAATTGTCATTCTTTTCCAGCATTAGTATAGAATGTGTTTAGAAACGGCTTGGTAAATCACATTTTAAGTGATTACACAATTATGAGAAGCTCTTAGAATAAAATAGATGGCTTCCACAGTTTTATAAAGTCTAATCTAGCTTTAGTGTAGGGAATGATTCAAAATTAATCAAAATTAAATGTAGAAGAATACCAAGGACAAAGGACATTCGAGGCCTCATGTGGAAATTTAGGGCAAAATGTGGAGATTTTCAATCGCAACCGGGCCCTAATTGTCAACCATGCCCTTTGATTTACCTCCATATTACATTTTACAATTTGATCTGCACGGGGTTGTATCATGAGTTCATATTGGTCATAATAGAGGATTCTGAAAGCTCAAAACAGATTTCTTTAGCAACCTACAGTCTGGGAAACGGTTACGTGGGGCTCCTTAGAAACGCTACAAACATTTTGAAAGCTTCTCTCAAGTACTTTGATGTTGACGACTTCCTGGAAATGCAAGCTCAGCACGTGACTCATGGCGCGCAACCAACTACCAATGGTGCAGTTACCCCTTATGAGGCTCAACGCACCCAACAAGCGAGTTTTAAAAAGACAGCAAAGAAAGCCCAGAACTAAAATTACTATTAGCACACACTGCTAACAACTCCTATCAGTGTTATTTGTTTCAGTGTGTCAGTGGTGTGTTTATTTATGGCGTACTCACACCTTCAAGTCATATCTTAGTGTTGTCATCGCATCACTTTTAAGATGATGAAACAATATTATGATTCATTATTGACACTGCAGGAACTGTCCAAATCAAAAAGAAATTTTTTCACGTGAAGCAATTCGTGTAAATACAAAAATAATGTTAGCAAGCTTTAGAGGGTTCCCGTTTGATTTAACCATGCTTTTTGTCCAAAACGTTTCATTATTCTTTCTCTATTTATTGTTTTACAATACTCATTTGTTTCCGTATTATACCTCTACTTAATAATAACTGTAATGCGTTATCAGGTTTTGCTCAACGTTTCAAACGTTCAAGTTTTTTACGTATTATCACCTGAAACTTCCTTAATCATCCTATCCCGTTCAGATAATACAGGGGGGCAATCTCAATTTTTTTATGAGACGGTCAGAGAACGAGGCTGTGGGTCGTTACTACCACTACCCTTTTATTTTTGGGATGGATTCAGGGTTTGATGGATTTTCCAAATGATCAAATTCCCGTTTCTGTAAAGATATCTGGAAAACCACTTCATTGCACCATTTTTATAGTGTTATATTACCCATCAAAATGTTTTGATAAAATATTTTTTCCATTTTATATTTGAGAAAAGATTTCTCACGGGAAAGTATTTATGGTTTTATAAAACAATCAGGGTATCGCTAGTGGTGTGTATTGTGCAATGGCACCTGTTATTATTAGATAGATTGTGCAAGATGAGGTGAATGGGGAATTCCCAAGATGTAAACTTGAACTGAGTCCCTGTTTATAGCTTTGGAGATCAAAAACATTACAAAATCTGGGAATTCCCCCCCCATGAAGGTATAATATGTGAACGAATGTATCAGATGACGTCATTTTGTGAATTCCAATTGGTCTGCTAGTGCAATGTTATGTTTTGCATGATCTGGTGGTACTATCTATTTTAAGACTTGGGAACTTTGTGCATTCAGTATATAATGGAGATTTGAAGCAAAGTCCTTCGGGGCCCACAACCTCCTCAGGAACAAGTAGCTAGAAGCGTATAGCTAGTTTTATTAATCTTGCAATGAGAAGGCAAGTGACCATAAAGTAACTTGTGCCAGGATTTTATAATTCCACGTGATCATATGCTAATTTATTGGGCTACTGTCGTCGTTTTAAAGAAGCCGAAAGTGGCGGGAATCAAATAGGATTCCAAATTGTGGACAGATTAGAAATCGTGGTGATTATCCTTGGAACTGATAGACTTATCTAACCTTGTTGTCTTGAACTGCTGGACAAAAGTTTCTGAGAAGATTCGCATGGAGTATACCATGATATTTATGTGAACTTATGCACTGTCATTTTGGAGTCGTCGCTGTGATGACATATCATCTTTGAACTGCAATCAAACGCCTGTCAACTGAACAATTATGACCTAGAACACTTTATAAAGTATTAAATCTTAATATTGTTGTATTTTTATGTAATTTTTTGTTTTGGACATACCAATTCTTAAAACAATCTGATCATTTTTTTTAAAAAAAATAATCTGTTAAAAAAAATTCAAGATCACTTGGCACAGGCTCATTTATTTGTTTGAACGGTATTTCTGACCTTATATGAAAGCCTCTGAATTGTACCAAGCGACTTTGCTTTGACTCACAAACTCAGTCATACTATTAGGCCTAACTAGCCCAGAATTTACTAGGTACAACAAGTAACAACAACAATAAGTCTGGTTCTAACAAAGCGTCTCTTGGTACACTCAGGAGGGAAATCCCAGTCCGAGTTCCCATGAAAAGTGGAGTAAAAAAGTAATGGGTGCTAATCACAAGCTTGGAGTTGACCAAACTCACAGTTCACATGCAATATCACTGTAAATCCAGGACATACCAGGTCACGGTGTTGGAGATACATGGCTATCCACCCAGAATGGAGAGACCAAAGTGAGTCAAACCAAATAGGTTTGTGCAGTTAACTTTTAGGTCAAAGTTCATTTCTTCTGTTCAGCAAACAACGAATTCTGCAAAAGGGAATTGACACAGAAAAAGGGATGACTTTTTAAAGAGCGCTTTTGTTTTTTGGGAGTGAACTTTGTGTCACTTTAAGTTGATAGTTTAGATCCAAAACCCATTAAGAACATGCGGGACACGTGCTTTGCACAGTCTATGATATTGGAAGATGACTTCCATTTGCTAATTGAAGTTCCACAAGGAATCTAGTGCATTGAGTTCAGGATAGGTCTGGATTGTTTGTGTTCCTTTTCCCTTCCACAAATGGACATTTGCAATCAGACTTGGTTTCTGGGAAACTTTCGCATTGGGTGTTAGCAAGAACTACTCCCAGTTAAAGGGGTTTCCATGTTGTTAGGGAATGCTTTGGCCATCGGGGAAATACTTCCAGATCCCATATTTTTTTTATATTAAGCTTTACACCAGTGCCACCTGTTATTTGAAATAGAAATTTTCCCAGCATGTACAGTAACTAGGCTCAATACAGAAAGCCTCACAGGAAAACCTAGAGCAAGTTGAGGAGTCAAATACTCATGACACCTAGGAAAAGGGTCGCGGCTTACTTGGTCCCAAAGTTAGAGGATACTTTTTTTCAAATTTAGATGACATTTGGAGGTCCATCTTACCTCTTCAGGGGAGACTATGATAGATTTAGAGGGACTGGTAAAGGAGACACTTTAAAAACCATGGCAAGCTGGTAATGAGGCAAAACAATGACTACCAGCATTAGGAGATTAGGTGAGAGGGGGCATATGACTCAACAGGAAGCCGAGTAAATTCCTGTATGTTTCTACAGATCAAAATGGTGCCTCATAGAAAATGGCGACCCCCGATGCACTTGTAGATAAGAATGGAAGGTTGTGCATCAAATTGTAGTGCCAAAGGTTTACCATAGGGGAGTGATAGGCATAGCCCATGATAGTCACATGGCAGGACACTTTTAGGAGTGAGAAAAACACATGGCAGAATTAGGAGTCATTTTGGTGGCCTACACTCAGAAAAGATGTGTCTGAGTATTGTAAGACTTGTCACACATGTCAAATGGTGGGCAAGCCCAATCAGAAAATTCCTACTGCTCCCGTGCAACCAATACCAGCATTTGATGAGCCATTTAGTAGGGTGTTAATAGATTGCGTAGGGCCACTTCCAAAGACCAAGTCAGGAAATCAGTATTTACTGACCATCATGTGTACTTCCACATGATTCCCTGAGGCTATACCCTTGAGAAATATTAGGGCACAGGGTATAGTGAAAGCTCTAACAAAGTTTTTCACCCTAGTAGGCCGCCTTCCAAAATCAATTCAGTCTGATCAAGGATCAAATTTCATGTCGGGTTTGTTCCAACAAGTCATGGACCAATTGGGAATTTCCCAGTACAGTTCTTCAGCATACCATCCAGAATCCCAGGGGGCCCTAGAAAGGTACCACCAAACATTGAAAACAATGATCAAAACCTATTATTTTGAATTTGAGAGGATTGGGATGAGGGAGTTCATCTCCTGTTATTTGCTACCAGGGAGGCTGTGCAAGAGTCATTAGGATTTAGTCCATTTGAGTTGGTGTTTGGTCACAAAGTAAAGGGACCATTGAAACTACTGAAAGAAAAGTGGTTGTGTGAAAATCCTGATGTGAATTTGTTAGACTATGTGTCTCAATTCAGACACAGGCTCCAAAGAGCCACATAAATTGCCAAACAAAATCTCAAACAGAGCCAGGCAAAAATGAAAACATGGTATGACAAAGATGCCAGGAACAGAGTATTCAAACCAGGTGACAAAGTTTTGGCACTTTTTCAAATACAAGGGCATCCTTTGCAAGCCAAGTATTCTGGACCATATGAGATTGAGAACAAAGTTGGAGACGTTCAAAGGTTGTTATCAATGCTCTGTTAATGGATGTACGAGAGGTATGGCATATGCTTGACAGTACTTGTGCACTTTTGATATAATTGATACAGCTTTTAGTGTATGCTGTGTCAAAAGTGTAATAAAGACAATGGTATCAAAATTGTATTAAAGTTTTCATACAATTTTTTAGTGTAAAGTATATATCATAAACTATATATCACCAGCTTTTCTACCAAAACAAAGACGGTAATCGTCATAGAGCTGACGGTCCCTATGTAGGGAACCTATCCAATGCTTATGCTAGGAAGAAAGAAGTGAAAATACCAAGATGGCTTACGGTGAAACCAGAGAATGGTCTACATAGTACTTTCTAGTAGAAGTAGAAAGCACATCAGTCAACGAATGCTTGGCATCCTTGGGCATTCCTAAAGGAAAGAGGAAGGCTATAATCGATACAGCAGCCAAAATTGCATTCAGAACGAGCTATGTCATCTGGCTCAGCAGAAGCTCAAAGCCATTCAGACAGATGGAACTACAAGCAACTCGAGCAATATGCTCTGAGGGAAGTGAAATGGTTGAGCGCTCACAAAACCAGGTTTAACCCGCCAAAGTCTTGTCCAAAGTCTAGAGACATCAGAACACACTAATCTAGACAAAGCGATACTGCATAAGGTGAATGTTTCCCTACTGAGTCACTTTCACGGAGGCAGATATATCAGGAGTGCTTATCTTAAAACAGATAAAAGTAGGCTCCAGTGAACGATTCCTCCTTACCTTTTGATACTGTTGTTATATTAGCCTCCATTGGTGATTAAAATATTATTTTATTTTATATCTCAATTTTATTTGAGAAAAGATTTCTCACGGTGATGCAATGCAGATGATGATGATGTGGAATCTGATTTGACAGTACAAGGTTATGTTTATGCATGATGATGATGATGTAATGATTATTATTAGGATAGGGGAATCTAGCTGTGAGTATACGTGTCACTGGAAGGACTCAGGGCCAGTAGTTGTAACCAGGAGCTATACAGTATAGTTATAGCTAGTTTTAATCTACAATGATGGTAGATTTTTGCTTTACGTAGTGCCAGGATTTATAATACATTGGAT